>CM031240.1:85221341-85432533 GCA_018340775.1 Taxus wallichiana var. yunnanensis
GTTACGTATTGCTATCGAAAGTGGGCTGCTACTGTTGAAGTTGACAAAAGTGGTTTTTGATGCACCATTCGATTGGCCTAAGAACCCTCATATTGAATGGATGAAAGGTCTGGCTTGTGTGAGGGCCGTAGATGACCTCGCATCTTCTTCCTCTCCTTCCTCTACCGCGATAGCCGAAGTGGACAAATATCCCCCTCTTCTTGAGTATCAAACCTGGTTTCTGGAATTCTTCTCATATGCCCGAGGCAACTTTTGGCCGCTACACCACCGAATTCTATCCTTCGCAGTCGCCAAATGTGTTTGGGAACGAGCCTCAAAAGGCTAGATTTTTCCAAGTTACACACCAACCTCGACAAAAAAATAAACTCAAAATTTTGAAAGACTCGTATATTTGAGATTTTAGGGTTCGGAATTTGATTCTGGAATGACAAATTAAACTGAAAATGCCGGGACAAAATCCTAAACTCAAAACCGAAATTCAAAACTCAAAATCAAAATAAAAATTCAAAAACTAAAGATACTCCTTTTGAAGGTTACCTCCTGCATCTATCAACTGTGAAATTTTGACTTGTTTTGAGCAAGTTAAGCACTTGAAAATTTATTTCAAAGTTCAGCTGGAAGGTGAAAAAATATGAAATTGTAAACCCTGCAATTTCTAAGTCCAAATTTCTTGAAAATTCCTTCAACTCGTGGAATAACCTCTTGTCCCATCGGGTACATGCTAAAACTATTTATGTTGAATCACAACACCCTCAATGTCCGAAACTTGATTGGTTGAGACTCTCAAGCCAGTGGATCAGCATAACATGGAGCTTTTCCGTCAAGTGTAGGACCTCGCAAAATCGTAAAAGCTCTCCGTGATGAAGGCCGGGTTCCTATTCCTCCCGTTCGCATGCACATAAAAATACGAGGGTTTACTAAAACCTAATCTAACTTTCCAAGGAGAAAAGGTAAGAATATGCATATAAATAAACCTAAACTAACAAACGTGATGCACCGAGGAATGAAGAACATTTGTCTTTCTAATAAACACAAACCATTAAAATGTAATGCAAGATCATGCACAAATAACTAGATTTGTAGTGAAAGATCGTGAGTATGTAAATGAACACACAGAGAGGGTTGAAAATCATCCACAGACATGCATTATTTGCCTCCAAAGATGGATACAATACATTACAAAATGCCAAGAGGCAAAGTTGCATTACAGCTTTTAGAGTGGGAGGTTTGAAACTCCACAAATTCACTCGCCAAAGAGAAGAAGGGAGGCAAAACAAGAATGTCCAACCTTTAGAAAGAAGCCCTCCTTACAATTTATAGGAAGAATGAGAGAGGGAAGAGAGGAGGAAATCCAAATCTACCCCAACCACCTCGAGCAATGCATTTAATTCATCTCATTATGGCAAGAGTAGAGACCCTGAAGAAACCCAAAAAGTGGTGAATTGTATTTTGAATTTTTTAATAACTTTTTCTCACCCAACTAAAGATATCCAATCATATTTCGACAAAAAAGGACCCTCATAAGATTTACGAAGAATTCCAAAGGAACTCGATCTCCTGTGAAGAGTTATGGCCATCCGAATATACACTTTGCACCGTTTTTGCTTCAACCTCGAAATGTCAGCGTCTCCTAGAAGATGTGCCTCTCCTGCATCCATCCTTATGTGACAAGTTGGTGGCCATCTCGAATATCTCGCACTGTGGTTTGCTTCCCTGTCGGTGCATGCTCAAAATGTTGCGCTCCCCGAAGATGTGCCTCGCCGCATCCATCCTTACGCCGACATCTTCACTGCGTGCCTACAGGTGCATCCATTTTCATGTCGATGTATAGGTGCATCCATTTTTCATCCTTATATCTCCTTACTTGTGCTATAGGTTCATTCATTTTCATGTTGACATCTTTCTTACCTCGTGCGCTTGGCACATCCATTTTCATGTTGAAATCTTATTACCTACACCATATGCACATCCATTTTCATGTCAACATCTTCTTCTTGTCTATATTTACCCTGGAGAGATATATACAACATAAGGAGAATAGAGTTCATTTACATTGTGTTTTGATCAATTTCAAAGTTATTAATGTTAAGGGTAGGAAGCACTCATTTCTTCATCATGATGGTGTCATTTCTCATTCTTAGCTAGGTTAAAGCTAGTTCTGTGGTATTTTTCTCAAATTCAGTAGAAACACTTGCACACATTTGGCATGCCCATTAGTCCTATAATGGCATTTTAGTTTAAGTTTCATTATTTTGGCAATTTTGATATGCACATGTAGTAATTAATGTCCATTCTCTTGGAATGTTTGCTCATTTGATATGTGTAACTTCATGTCATAGCCATAATTTTGATGGGTTATTGCCATTCTTGAGCTAACTTGTCAAAATTTGAGATATCATGTGAGTTTTTTTTGTGTTTACCGTCTTATTTTGGTTATGGGGTATGGTGTAGGCATGATTTTCGTGGCGCAGTACGCTGGGCGCACACATCTCTTCGTAGCGTAGGCGCACTATTAAAACCTATCATTCTATCTACCTACCACTCGTGCACATGCGCGCTAACCCTAGTGCACACACCCTAACCAATGCACGAGCACACTTACCTAAAGTGTAAATGTCATTTCATACCGTACCTTCACCGCATTATGAAACTTGTCGACGCAGTACACATGCCCTAACTAGGACACACATACTATTTTAGTGGCACGCTGCACATTTTTCTCGTAATGTAGTTGTTCTGCCTATGGTTCTATCTATTTTTCTCAGAGTAGCGCATATGTTGTTTTGTGGCACACACATACTCTCTCAAGGTGGCACAGCACTGTGTAAGTCTAAAATTCCACAAGAGTGGCACAGAACTGTTTAGTGGCGCATATACTATTTTCGTGGTGCGCACATCTCTCGGGTGGCGCAAGTACACTATGAGCTGAAAACAACATTTAGTGGCACATACGCCTAACCCACACTCTGTGCAAGCGAAAAAGGGGCATAGGTGTCCTCCTTTTTAATTTTTTTGAAATTAAAGTGTTGATGTGCTAACATTCTCGGAGTTTATCTAATCATATATTTGTCTTTAGTTATTTTTACATGTTTGTATTTGATTAGGTAATATTTTGCATTGTTTACTTATAGGATTAAGGATCACGTATGCTCTTCCCTCACATCCCTTGGGGTGATCTTGGGAATCAGAAATGATTCTTAAGTCCTTTTAATGCTTTGAGATTGCTAAGAGTATTTGAGTTGGAATTGGTTAATTTGGCATAGTTGAATTAAAGTGTTTTTCCATTTGATATCTTTTGAATTTTTTGAAGACAATCACATATGCTCTTCTCTTTGTGTCCTTCGATGATCTAGAGAATCAGAAATGATGCCTTCTTTTTGATGGAAAACTACTAAAAATCATCATACAGACCAAAATGCCATCGCTTGTCAAAGAATGGAGGAATCAAACAAAAGTTCAGAAAACTACTAATACAAACTTGTTATACAGGAGTTTCAAATGGTGTTCAGCAAACCACATCTAATTAAAAAGATAAAAATGAACAACATATTCAAAACACTATATTGTAGGTTTTGGAAAAAGGGTACGCCCTCTCCGCTCAACTCGAACATAACCCTTTGGCATAACACCTTAAGCTACAACAATGGGGGTGGTTCCAGAACCCCAAAGTAGTCCACACAAGAGGGAACCTTGTGGATGAAACGGGAAGTGCTCCGCACTACCTATCTGACTAGTAAATCCTTTGTGAGATAGAGTTACAAGTTGTCCCTACACAACCCTTTTAAGTACACATTTGGATGCATTTATTACCCACTGTGCTTGAAGGGGGAAAAGTCGAGATACTCCCAAACTAGTCATCGCACTTTTTGGTAAATCGTCCCGCTCATGGATAATATTTGTAAGCACCTAGACGAGAGAACCACCTAGAAGATATACTTTGGCCAGAGCCCACTTTGACCATTCTAAAATAAAGTGTTGAGTCAGAACCATATTTTCATTGTGAAATGTGTGACGCATTACTTTCACCTAGTTTTTACTTGCCTTAGGGCGAGGTGAAACTCGCCAAGTGAAGCCAACATTTTTCATCCTTTTTTTTATTTTCTTCCTTCACATTCTTTTGACACTTTGTTGATCAGAAGAAGGGTGACTACCTTTGTGTTACCAATCGATCAAGCTTCGCTACTTTTATGTCCATTTACGCCCATCCATGTTTGCGGCTGGGTAAGTTAAACATCTAAAGTGTGCAGAGGCATATTCACGTCATTAGTAGCCATTGTGATCTTGATACCCATGTCAAGATCATCATCAGAAGTTAGGTGGTTCATCACCATGGACTTCCTTGGAAGAGTTAGCTTGTTTGTATCATATCACTATAATTTTGATATTTACGTCTTGTTTCTTGTAAACTCGACATAAATATCTATATTGTAAGGTTACGCTGCACACATTTTTAACTATTCCTAGCTATACTTTGAGATTTTTAGTTCGATTCTATTATTACCTCGATTTCAAAGAGTGCTAGGTGTTACCATTTGTGCGTGTTATATCAATAACACCTTGATATCAATACTTCACTTTCTCACAAAGTGGGTTAACATATCTTGGTGATATTGTTGTGTCATTCACGAATTGTAATTGGCACTTTTTGAGATATAGGTCTTAATCGAGTTTGAGCTCGCTCATCGTATATCTTGATTGGGAGGTCGCATTGAATTCTTGTATTTACTTACATTTTGTTCATTCCCTTGAACTTGGCATAAGTGAAAACATCTTGTTAATCATCTTGCACGTGAAACTACTTTTTGAAACATAGTCTAGGAGGTACTTCATTTAAATAGGTTTTAATACCAAATGCTTGTGTCACTAGTGATTTATCACTCTATCACATTGGTATTCTCACATTGTTGATTTATTCATACTCTTAACAAATACATCTTACATTTCACTTAGGGGTGGTCACTAAGCTTTGAACACATTTACAACTTACCCTAGTGAAACTATCACAAAAACATGGCTCCTAAAACACGTCTAGGATTAAAGAAACAAACATACGAGGAACAACAAGCGCAAGCTTGGGAAACTCTAATGACAAAAGGGTCAAACCCCTTCATTGGACATGACCTAGGACCGTTGTTTTCTGCAGAAAAGGAAACAAAAGAGATGGTCGATCATAGTGGAAATGAATTAGAATCACCACATGCAGACTTTGATTTCGACCCCACTCTACTAGATGAATTTCTTCTTAGAAACAAAGATAGAGTGTTGGCACGGGTCATAGAATTAGGGGCCAAATTTCCCACCGAGAATGAAACAATACTACCTACAAATGACATACTGAGGAAGAACGTCCCCTTATCAATATGGAAGATATTTTAACACACGGACATGCTTCCACTTCTTACGCAGGGAATGATAAAGTGGTAGGGCATAGAATACCCTTTATCAAAGTGCCATGAAGAAACAAGATAGAACATGAGATGGGTGAAGAACCTCCACAATACGAGGAGGAGGAACCTTTAGAAGAAGAAGCCACAAACCAAGCCACAATCCAACAACAAATCAGTAACCTAAGCCGACAACTAGCTTTGCTTACTTCCCATGTACAGAAAGACGCAAACAAGAACGTTCAAAAGTTGAGGCCTAAGGTTAAGATCAATGAACTCCATCAAGAAAACCAAGGAGAAGAAGACACAGGTATCATCATGTTTACATCCCCGCTTCTCCCACTAAAGAACAATTGCTCACACAAGAAGTGCAATCTATGAAAGTGACGCTCATGAGCTTACAAGAGAGAAATATAGGGAGCATTAGGAAATATCAATATGAAGAATTATGCCCCTATCCTTTTGACAAGACAATGACCCTTCAACCCTTTCCAAAGAAATTTGATATGCCAAAGTTCAAAAATATAAAGGGAAAGGAGATCCATGGGATCATGTTAAAGATTTTACATGGCATGTCAAGAGGTGTCTTATAGTGACAATTACCTCATCAAACTTTTTCCCAAGAGTCTCGAGGTCAAGCCTTGGAGTGGTTTACACGCTTACCACGAGGATCAATTTTCACCTGGCCAAAATTGGTAGAAAGATTCATGCATCACTTCTCATATAACATAGAGAGTGATGTCACCATGGCAGACTTATGTGGCACCAAGCAACACCCAAATGAGACTTTCGCTAGCTTCCTCCAACGGTGGAGAGGGATAGCTAGTCGCTTCCCTTGCGCTTTCCTTGAAAAATAGCTAGTTAGTATTTTCATTCCCAATCTCAACCCGGATATAGCTTTCCACCTCCAAATGCATTGTGTTCATACTTTTGAGGAGGTTATCGAGAAAGGGATTCAGATAGAAAATCTCTCATTGCCAAAGGCACCCTCAAAACCCAATCTAGAGACAACCAAAATGTCAAACCCATGGAAAAGCCAAGATCTTTAACAAAAAAAAAATGTGGTGGGAGATGGAATCACTGATTCCAAACGTGTTCAAATGGTCCAAACTGGTCAACCTTTTAAACTGACCAAGGGCCCAATTCAACCACCACCAAAGTGAAGAACATTCACCTCTCTCAATGAACCTTTGTTAGTCATACTAAAACAATTGGATGCGGCCCACATGATGACCTATCCTACAACGCAACCATTTGATGACAACGCTCCAAAACCTTCATGGTACAAGGAGCATGAATATTGTGAAATGCATCATGTCAAAGGACATAAGATAGAAAAATGTCTGTGGCTTCACCATTATATTCAGACCTCATTGACAATGGGAGATAGAGGTGGATAACCCAGAAAAACACAAACACCTAACGAGAAAATGGGGATATATAAAGAACCATTCCCCAAGCATGATAAGTCGAAAAGTCAAAGCCGATCGGGAGAGTCATCCCAAACTTATAAAGCCATGAATTACTTGTACACCAAAAGAGATAACAATCATTATGATTCACTTATCGATGTATTCACTCTCCTATTGACCATGTCAATACCATCCGGATCAAGGGAAAGGACTGCGCTGCGGTAACAAGGCGTGCCCGCCTCATGATTCCGGAACCTTCTCCATCGACCCCGCAAACCGGTAAATATAACCTTTTAGAACAACTTGAAAAGATGTCTAGCTAAGATTTCATCTTAGATCTTCTCAAGATATCCAATGTGCATAAAGACATTCTGTATCAAACTCTTCAGGGGTCGGAGTGCCTTTAGAAGTCGATCCTGCACACCTTCAAGCCGCGGTGGCAAACATCGCACCAAGTGAACATCTCACTTTCAACCATAGGGAAATCCCTACTGAGAATCCAACACATAATCTTCCCTTATACATTGAGGTAGTTGTCACCCATAGGAAAATCAAATGGGTGCTTGTGGATAATGGATCTGGGTTGAACATTTACATGCTTAAGTTGGTCAAACAATTGGGACATACAGAGGAAGATCTTGAGTCCCATATTATCACTATCACCGCATACGACAACGCGGAAAGGGAATCAACAGGTACCATCACACTACCCATGGAGGTGGGTCCCACTTGCCATCAGACAAAGTTTCATGTCCTAGACTTGGAACTTCCATATAACATGCTTCTAGGCTGACCATGGATTCATGCCATGCAGCCGTGCCATCAACATTTCATCAATGCATTAAGTTGAAGCATGAGGGACATATGGTTACAATACAAGGAGATTCAGAGCCCTTTTCTCATTATAGAGCTCTCAATAGCTTTGCACGAAAGGGTACATATGCATGTCCCTCCACAGATATAGCTATCCCTCTCTAGTCTGAGGCCATGGAATCCTGTGGATTCGGATTCTCTTAGTTCTTACACTCATGGGGCATCTACTTCAACATCTCCATTTGATTCATGGGAGATGAAAATCCTTGAATATGGCTGCGGGGAGTATAATGTACAACAAGCACTCTTGGTTTCAGACCTCTCATTGTCACCCAAGACTAGAGGTCGACCCAACTACCACTTCAGAAGACCTAGAGAGGAACACACTATTGGGTCATTCTACCTGGAGGCTTGTTAGTTGAGGAAAATTGCTTGATCCACCTACAACTTGGGTCCCTGAGGATACTCAACCATCCTATTATCAAACCCTGGAATATGAAAAATCTAGTAAAATGATGTACTCCATGGGCTACAAAGGCCTAGGATGTGGGAGGAATGAACAAGGACAAAGAGAACCAGTCCCTCTTCCACATTTCAAAATAGAAAGATACGACATTGGGATTCACCCTTATGGAGCACACCCCAATGATCAAGATGCTACTTGTTCTAAGCGTGAGGATAGCTCTGACTATCTAGACAACGATACGATTCCCATTGTAGCCAATATGAGGATCTAGGCCTCCACGAACCTTTTCATGAACAACATTGTCCTAACCATAACCCCCACAAACCAACCCTTGACCTCAGATACCCTTCCTCATTGAATGGGACCAACAACGTCACATGCCACTAGATTTATTCAAGAATGATGAGGCTATCACAGAGTTCATGGGCATAAGGGATACAATTCCCATTGGAGATCACAAGAAAGGTTTCTTTATCGACTTAGATACCTCGCCTACTACTTCTTCAAGCGAGGAGGCTAACTTCGTGGTCAAAAAAATTTAAAGAAAAGTGAGGGAAAAAGTTCTAAAGAAAAGCCTCAAAAAAATCAAAGTCCAAGTCACACAATGAAAACCTCTTTGAGGCACTGGATGACAAACAAATAAGAAAATCAAAGGACAAACAAAGTGACCACGCCAAGGATGAAAATCTCATGGAGACATCCTTGGATGAAGATCTCAACCTTCCTCCTGATCCTACGCGTATGGAGGACTTATCAAAATTTCTAGTCAAAGAAACCATTGATGTCAATATTGGTACAGAAGAAGATCCCAAGATAGTAAAATTGGGAGCATCACTCTTGGCTAGAGAACAAAAGACATTCACTATGTTGTTGCGAGAGTTTATTGATGTGTTCACATGGTCTTACAAAGACATGCCCGACTTAGATCTGACTTTGGTCATGCACAACCTAGTCAGTGCACGCAGATGCCAAGCCTATCAAACAGAAGCTCCAAAAGATGCACCCAAGAGTGGCCCTATTGGTTAAAGAAGAGTTGGAAAGATTGCTTAGCAATGGATTCATCAAAGCCAATTGATTATTCTAAATGGATATCAAACATTGTTCCTATCCAAAAAAAACCTATCGGTATCCGAATCTACATGGATTTTAGGGACATCAATAAGGCTTTCCCTAAAGATGATTTTCCACTACCCAACATTGACATGATTGTTGACTCAACAACAGGGTACGAAATGCTATCACTCATGGATGGCTTTTCAGATATAATCAAATCAAGATCACTAAAGAAGACCAACACAAAACAGACTTTTACGACTCCTTGGGGCACCTTCTACTATCAGGTGATGCCATTTGGCCTTAAAAATGCAGGAGCTACCTATCAATGGGCCATGATAGTAATTTTTCATGATATGATTCATGATATCATGGAGGACTACGTGATGACATCCTGGGAAAGTCCAAAACAAGAGAGGATCATCCTGTCATTTTGTGGCGTATCTTTGAATGCCTGTGTGAATACAAAGTCAGGCTAAATCCAAAGAAGTGTGTCTTCGTGTTATCAGGAAACTATTGGGCTTCATTGTGTCAAGATGAGGTATTGAGGTAGACCCTGCTAAAGTGTCTGCTATCACTGAAATGCCTCCACCTGAGAATATCAAGCAACCGCAGCTTACAGGGGAAAATTCAAGCCATTCACCACTTCATCTCCCAACTTGCAGATAAATGTCACTCATTCACCCACTTTCTTAAAAAGGACGTCACTTTCATCTGGGGACCTGAGCAACAACAAGCCTTTGCTTTTCTTAAATAAGTACTTGGCTAATCCACCTATCCTCATGCCTCCCACTCCTGGGAACCACTCTTGCTCTATATTTCCACTACACAATTTGCTATTGGTGCGCTGCTCACCCAATACGACCTTGGCCATAAGGAGAAAGTGGTGTACTATCTGAGTCACACCCTCATCGCCTATGAGCTCAATTATCCTCAAATTGAAAAGGCTTGCTTGGCGTTGTTTTTACTTTTCAAAAACTTCACCATTACCTATTGAATACTAAGACCAAGCTAATATCCAAGGTTGACCCACTCAAGTATTTATTGTCCAAACCCACCCTCACAGGTAGAATGGCTAATTGGATCATTCTACTCAGTGAGTTTGACATAGAATTTTTCCATCAAAAATTAGTTAAAGGACAAGTACTTGTGGACTAGCTTAGCGAAAGCACCTTTGCAAAGCACGAACCTTTGAATCTGGATCTGCCAGATGCCTCCTTACTCTACATTGAAGAATCTGTCATATGGTAGATACATTTTGATGGATCCTTTACGTTTCATGGTTCAGGTGTAGGAGTGGTCCTTATTACTCCTTCTAGCGATCCTATACCACAGATTTTCACCTGGGCTTCCTCGCACAAACAACATTACAGAATATGAGGCACTCATTACAGGATGAAGCTAGCCATCAAGTGGAATGTTCATCATGTCAAGGTTGTAGGTGATTCACAATTAATCATCAAACAAGTTAATGATGAATATAAGGTTAAGGATGACAAGCTCATACCTTACAAAAAGTAGTGGAAACTCTAAAGGAGTATTTTGTGCGCATTACCTTTGAGAAATCCCAAGAGCGCAGAACAGATCAAGTGGATGCCATGGAAACAATGGGGTCTATGCTTTGTATTCCACCGGAATAATGATATGCCATTCTTCATAGAAAATCTATGCCAGCCCACGTATGACATGCCAGAATCTTTCCTAGCTTGTGAGGTTGTTGGTCCCAATTCCCGTGGTACGAACCCATCTTCACCTATCTTAAGGACAACACATTCCCACCCGATATCTCCCATTCTAAAAAGCAAATCCTGATTCACCAGATAGCCCATTACACCCTTTTAGGAGGTACACTTTATCATCATGGCTACGATGGGAATCTATTATGATTGTCTGGATGTGACAGAGTCAATCCAGGAAATCAAAGAAGTGCATGAAGGGGTGTGTGAGCACATACAAACGGAATGGTCTTGGCTAAGAAATTGTTGAGAGTAGGTTACTATTGGCCTACCATGGAAATTGATTGTTGTAATTATGTTAGAAAATGTGTACTTTTCCAAAAGTATGGAAATTTCATTCATGCTCCATCACAACCATTGCAACCTATCACTACCCCATGGCCATTCTCCAAGTGGGGACTTGATTTAATAGGAAAACTTACTCCTACCTCATCTGATGGTCATACACATATCATCACAACTATAGAATATTTTTACAAAATGGGTGGAGGTTGTCCCTTTAACCTATGTCACAGAGCACAAATTTCTAAATTTATCATGAATCACATTATTTGTCGATATGGTATTCCTACAACCATTGTTACAGATAATGGGAAGTCATTTAAGAACAAAACTATGAAAGGTATTTGCCAACGGTTCCAAATCAGATTAAAATGGTCCACGCCATATTACCCTCAGGGTAATGGACAAGCTGAGGCAACAAACAAGACTTTGGTAAGGATAATGGAGAAGATGGTCAAGAAAAACAGTCAAAACTGCACCTACAAATCCATCCAGCCCTTTGGGCTTACCAACATCCATTCACACTCCTACGGGTGTGACACCATATTCCCTAGTGTTCGGACAGAATCTATCATCCCTTTAGAGATCAAACTTCCATCCCTAAGAATTTCTCTTCGGACTATCTGATAAGGATGAAGATTATCGAGTGGCAAGACTGGCTGAGTTAGAGCTCCTAGATGAGAGGCACATTCATGCTCTTAATCACCTAAAAGTGTATCAACACAGAGTCTCCAGAAACTACAACAAGAGAATCATCCCTCATCAGTTTGAGGTTGGTGATTTAGTCATGAAGGAGAACCAGTTCAACACCAGAGCAGAGTGAGAAAAGAAAGGGAAGTTCAAACCACATTGGTTGGGACCCTATGTTATAGTTGCCAAGTACAGCACAGGGCATACAAACTGGCTCACCCCAATGGTGATGAGCTCCGGAGCCCATGAACACCATGCATCTTAAGCGGTTCTATGCTTAAACATGGCACAAAAAGTTAAAAATCAAAAAATAAAAATCAAAAAATCAAAAATCAAAAAAAGAAAAAGAGAAAACAAGTCATCCACTAGTGAAAACCACACAATTATGGCACTTTGGACAAGTCCTTGGGTGAAAACTGTTTCAACGCCTCAGAGGATTCATTGTTCACAAGCATCCTACATCAGGAGGGTAGTTTTCTTTGGCCTAGACCTGGTTCTACCTTCAAGATTCCCTGTGCACCCCATCCTATCAAGCCTTGATCTGGCTTTGCCTTCTTTTATTCATCTTGTGAGGGGTATGGTCTTTCACTATTTCCCATCTTACGCTGGGGAAACTCAATGACTTCACCTTCTTGTTCATAAACATGTGGCTTCTGCCCTTGTATATTCCCCATCTAACACTGGGGCATCCATGCTTTCTTGGTTACCTACACATAGCTCTGGAAAACCATTAGAAAACACAAAAACAATAGAAAATTGTTTCACAAAAACCTAAACAATAGAAAATTGTTTCACAAAAAACCTAAACAATAGAAAATTGTTTCACAAAAACCTAAACAATAGAAAATTGTTTCATGAAAACAAATCTTACAAAAAACATAGTTACTTGCATTGTCTTGTTTCTTGCTTTTCTTGTTGCTTGTATAGTTATTTTGTGTTTTTATTTTTGGGTTGTTTGTTGCTTGGGCATACTTTGTTAGGATTCATCTTTTCTTGCTTAGATTAGATTTATTCTTTCTTGTGCATATTGTGGTATGTTTTTGCATGCTAGTGAATCTTGGGAAATCATGATGTAATGTGTTAATTCATTATGTTCTTTCTTAAGCATTTGATTGTGTTTGTTACATGTTAATAAAGCATGGTGAATCATGGTGTATTGTATTATTTCCTGGTGTTCTTTGTTAGCATTTGGTTGTGTTTATTGCATGTGCATTATTTTGTTATCATTCACATCACATTACCATCATTATCATCACATCTAACATCATCTATACATCATATATAAACAAAATGCTAAGTTTTACATCATGCATGTATGCTAAGCTAATCATCACATATCATATCATCAATGGGGGCAAGAGGGGTTGCGCATGATCAAAAATCTATCCCCCACACCAATATCATCATATCATCCCATCCATATACATCAAAATAACACATGAGAAATGCATTTGATATCATCTAAGGATCTATCATCTAACATCCACAACACATGTATACATCAAACATCAAATCAGATACATACAAAGTACAAAATCATAATAACACATCCATAAGTGCTGAATCAAAAACACAATGCAATGATGCAATGAGAATTTCAATGGGTATTTCATATCATACCATGCCCACTCGTCACAACCATCCATAAGTGCTGAATCAAAAACAAACATGCAATGAGAATCAACATAGAGTAATTTCTGAAAAAGGGTATTTCACATCATAAAATTATCCCACTCATGTCACATGCATCAGACACAAAAACAATAAAGTACATCATCTCATAAACATGTGTATCTGAGCCAAAACAAAGTAATCCTCATATATATACATGTGTGTCAATATACATCTATATCAAAAATGGATACAAATCAGTGCTCTATATCAAAAATGCCTTCAGCTGAGGCGTACAAAGATGCTACATCAAAAATGTCTATACACATACATACAATGTCCAGATCGGTACTCAATATAATACATCATCGATACACAATGCCATCAAAAAGGGGCATGTATCTGAAAGAATCAAGCCTTCATCATGAGGCATCATCAAAATACATGTATACAAGATTATACATCAAAATCAGCCTTCATAAGAGGCATACATATAAAGAATCTATACAACAAAAATGTGGATCTCAACCATAGCTCTCGCCCTCGCTGGGCTCCTAGATCTGTCCTCTGGATGATGGAACACTGGAGGCTGGGATGGCGCTGGTCTGGCTATTTGCTCTAGTAGGGGCTGTCTCACTGATCTGGTAGAATGGCCTGATCTCCATGATCAAGAGCCTGATGCACTCGACCCTGATAGCAGCAGCGTGCTACTTACTACTCTGTGGAACCACTCTGTAATAAGTAGTCCTATAAAATAGGGCCTCACCACCAAGCCTAGTGGCATCACGTATCAGGTCCAGCATCTCCCGGAGGGTGCGCACTACTCAAGGGTAAAGATCTCACTCACCTATCACTCGCCCAAGTCTACCTCGGCCTGTCTGGAGGAAGTAACCTCTCTCGGTCTCTCTCTCGTAGTCATAGTCTATAGCTCGACACTGGGCCTCGGTCCTCTATGCTAGTAGTGCCTGTGATCATGCATATACATGGTCTCTCTGTGTAACAACCATCTACACCTGTGACTGGGACTGATGAAGAAGGCTCAATATCTGAGCCCCCTGTGCTACTATCTCCTAATCTGGCTCCGCCATGCCACTCTATCATCTCCTAGGCTAGCTTGGCCCGAGCCTGATCCCACTCTAAAAGTAAGGTAACAATGTGAGCTCGGGCCTCATCTCTCTCTACTATGGCAGTCACACACCAGCCTCGAGCCTCATCTCTCTCTACTTGGCCGCGGTTCTCTCTCTCATGGCTACTGAGCTAACTACACAACTATGTACTGTGGCTATCTATGCCACTTGGCTGGGAGGCTATGTGTGCCTTAGGGACTGGTCCCTGAGGTGCTCTAATGATTGTCCCTACTCAAGACCCTACCTCTGGTGGCTACACTGCTACCTATACTGGGCCCTATGGCCTCGGTCCCCATGCCTGCTGGGAGGCACCCTATCCATCATGTGGGATACCATCAAAAGGATCCTCTGGGTCTGGCCCCTATGCCACTACCCTCACCCTACACTCTGCACCATGCCATATCTCTACAGTGGGTGAATGCCTGCTACCCAAGCCTCCTCTGGAATGGTGAGACACTGGGGTAATACTGTAGCATACCAAGCTACATAGTCAGTCAGTGGTCCCTGGATCTCTCACCTATCATAATGGGTCCCATACCTGTGGGACCACCTATGTGAAACTCACCCTAGCTCGGGCCACCAATATATGAGGCCCCATGGTCTACCTCTCTGAATCCCTTACGCATGCAAATATCTCAGCTGGGACCCCTGTACTCCTACCAAGCTACCACTAACACTGTCTATCTACTCGATACAGCTCCATGATGTAACTGCGAAGCTACCAATGATAAAGTGCTCCACCAGGCACACACTGAGCTCTGTGGCATCCTCTGGCCACTGGAAATGCCTATATGGCCACCAAATGACATCTATCTCTACCAGCTCATCAAACTCCCACCTATATCTGAATAGGCTACCAAGATGGCCACGTACATCCCCACCAGCTGCTACCCATGCCATATATGATGGCTCCTCGGGATCTCAAACATGAAAGGGCCCACAGGGCATCCGATCGCAAATATGATCCCATGACCATATCTGTAATAATGAGGCTGGCCCCACGGTCTTCTGACCGTGGTATGTAATCAAGTGTAAATCCTAGTATAGGTGGGCCAGTATGCACTGCCCCCAACAATATCTCTCACCACTGTAGATACCATGAACCAATGGTAGTAGTCCTCTCGAAATGAGGTCCCTATCTTATCAGTGAGTAGGAACCCACTGATAAGAGCCATGATGTATAGAGGCCCCCATGCAATGTGGGGTCGAGATGCACTCATGCAATGCTATAGTCATCCCATCATGTGGTATATCATCAACACCAAACAAGGCACTACAAGCTGCTCTAATCAGCCCTACATCAGAGCTATACTCAATCAAGGTGCCCATCATCGGCATGTGAAGAATCTACCATACATCCTCAATAGTCACATAGTCATCTCTCTCCCGTAGTGAAGTCTAAAACACTGACTCTCACTATGCCATCGCTCACAAGATAGCAGTCAATGAAACCCGTGATCCAATACGATGGAAGGCATCCGAGCCACGGGGCCTAGCCCCACCACCTCAAGAAGTATCACATGGCTCACTGGTCACACACCGCCATGCATATACTACCTCTAGCTCTACAATCCGGGTATGTCACTCCCATCTACAAAACTGGTAATCATCTCTGTAAAATAACATGCCGCTAATCAGTTCCTAGCATTTCTTCTAAAAATCTATCTCCTCTTTTAGGGTTAACCCAAAAATCCTAAAAATTCTTCTAAGTGTCATGTTTTTGACACTTTCCTATCTTTTTCCACTTTTCTAGGGCACTCATGCCCTTTTGGGCATGTGTGCCACATTTTTGCACCTGCACTTGCACGCATGTGTGTCTTCTAGCATGTGCGCCTCTTTTCGGGTGCTATGCACCCTTTTTTGGCATGTGCGCCACACATTGGGTGCTTGCGCTTGCGCGCATATGCTCCCATGTGTGCACCCTCCTCTCCTCCATGCCTGCGCCACATGATTTTCATGTGTGCCCCATTTCCACATGTGCACATGCACATGTGCTGTGTGTGTGCATGCATGTCATGTGTGTGTGTGTGTCACATGTGTGTGTGTACACATTTTGGCATGTATGCACCCCAAAAAGATGCCTGCGCCCCCAAAATGCACTTGTGCCCCCTATCCCATGCCTCCTGCTCTACGCAAGGTGCATGCCAACATGCATTTTTCTATGACTAAAGCTAAAATTAAGGCATTAATGACAAAATTAATGAGCAAGGTTTTATACTCACAAAGGGGCCATCATCCACATGTCATGGTACCCTCGACCGCATCTACGTGTGCCTCAATCGGTCTCATGCGATCACCATGGTTCTCCTCAGGTCAGAGCCTCACAATAAATTTTCTAAACTGCTCAATTAAAATGAATTGGTCACGATGTTTTTACCCCCCCTGGTGGGGTATATTAACCCATTTTTTCACCGTCGGAGGGCCGGAGGCCCGTTTCGATCGCCATTTTCTCCTCTGTTCACTGTGGAATAATTATTTTTATTAAATAATTATTTTTCTCTTATTTTTCACCGTATTGGGGCATTTTTTTCTATCCGATACCCCTTTCTTCTCCCTCGGACAATTTTATTTCTCCCTGATTTTTATTCTTCTTCACACTCTCGTAAATAATTATTTTTCAAATAATTATTTTTCTTAATTTTTCCACTAAACAAGGACATTATTTGTCATTTGTTTCTCCTTTCTTCCACCTAGGGCACTTTCTATTTCCTAGGCCCTTCGCTTTCTTCTTCTACTTTCTTCTACTATTCACCATGGTTTGGAAAGCAAAAAAATAAAAACAATATATATATCAAAAATCCAAAAACAAGGCAAAATTTTTCAAAAATCCTAAAAAGTAAAAACCCTACAAAAATGGTAACTTGCTTATTTCGGCTGAAACTTGTGTCTTACGCATGGTATTTTCTCCATATCCTATTGGTTTGTCTCACATCTTCCCCGATTAATATGACTCGTGATCACCGGATTCACAACCATTCACAAAGCTAGCTGCTTGCTTCATCTGTACTCTAGGGCACTTTTGTTGCCTGGTGTTGTTTCATTGTGCACAAAACACTTTTCATGGACCCCATGTCCATTGTCATTTCCCCTTGCATGTATCCTTTCTCGGGCATCATTTTTAACCCTTTTCATCAATCACAAAACTTGTGGATCTCTTCAACACTGATAACAAAACATTTATACAATTGTCTTGACCATTGTTGGGTTGATATGTGCGTTCGTACTTGTTTTCCTTGTTAAATGAGCTTGTTTCCTTCTCGTATTGCATTGCATTATTGTATGTTGCGTGGAGTTGGTATTTTCAGCAATGGACAATTGTTTGTAGTATGGATTTTCATGTCATTCTACCTTTGTCGTATGCTTATATTTTTCATAAGGACCGATGATGTAGTTCCTATGGCAATATGATGACATCAAATTATTCCAATAAACAACGGCTAGAGGCTAAGCTCTTCTCTCCCTCCTCCATATTTCTTCTACATCACTTCCTTTCACCCCTAATTTTCTCTCACCGGGCATCCTACCTCTTCCCCATTCTTCTACCTATCTCTCACCTTTTTCGATCATCGATCAACTTCTTTCATCACCCCATCAACACTCGAGGGGGCATCTCTCCCTCCTACTAATTTTTCTTCTATCCCTTCAAAATTTTCTTCCATCTACTATCTTTGAAGTGGCATCACTTACGCCACCCCAAAGAGGGGCAAATGTAGACACCTATAATTACACCCGAGCAATTTAAATACTTAAATTGTGCTAATTATCTCCTTTCCCACAAATTGATGACATATTGTCAATAGCGCTCATCTTCTCTTCCATTGTTGTTAATTGATTACATTACGCTAATTAATTAAGTCACCTATCCAACACATACCCTAATTAATGACCCTTCGTTAATCAACACCTTCTATCTAGTCTAATTAATTATTATTAATTAATTAGCCTCCCTTCTCATTAAATCAATAAATCACTATTTAATTGGTTTAATTCCCTCCTAATGGTCCAAATCACACTAATATCCATCTAAAAGCTTATAAAAGCTTACACATGTATTAATTAATCATCTTGATTAATTAATACACCCCCTTTATCCACATGAGCCACTTGAGGACAAACTAAACCCTCCTAAAGTTAACTCAACCCCATCTAAACCCCCCTTATCCATAACTAACTCTACATCTCCATTAGTCCCACATTCATGAGGATGTGTTGAATCCTTTATCCTTTGGGCTATATAAACAACCCTCCCTCTACTTCTACACTACACCTAAATCTCTCAAGAGACAAAAGTAAGCACATAGTTTCATACTAATAGCCTTTTGTCATTCTTGAGATCCCCATCCTCCATTCTTGAAGAGCTAAGCCTCACACCCAAGCATCCATTGAAGGATCAAAGCAAGAAAATATGATTTGATTTCCATTTGGACTACTTAGGTTCATTTTAATGTTTAATTAGGCAATTAAGGAGAATAGAGTTCATTAATTTACATTATGTGTTTGATTAAGAGGAATCATTTCAAAGTTATTAATGTTAAGGGTAGGACTTGCTCATTTCTTCATCATGATGGTGAGCTTGGAAAGATCATTTCTCATTTTTTCTAGCTAGGTTAGGAAGGGAGAGATGACTAGGACAAGTTGAAGGGCATCATTGTAGATGTCACAAAGAAGACAAGGAATGCACTGGATGATTTGTAACATTCCCATTTTAATACTATAGGGAATTTTTTATTTTTATTTTAAAAAATATTCTTTATTCTAAATAAAACATTATTTAGAACACACATTCCATGCCAATCAATCTCATAACAGATAACCATATGCAGCTGTAAATGACTTGGTGATCCACCGATCTATTCATTTCATAACTCGGTGATCTACCGATCTATTTATGTTAACTTTAAGTATTGAATACTTATCGTATACTTCGTATACTTGGTTTTCCTACCCTAAATTGGGTATTGAGTGATCTATTTAAAGAACCTATTTGAATATTTGTTACCAATATTCATCTCACATCACATTTTAAACTAGGTGACATATGATAATGCAACCAAAGAGCTTGCGATACTTTGGCCAAAGATTTTCAACATACTATTTATGTCACTATTCCTAGACGGCATACTCGTCATTCCGGAATACGTCCTTCACCTCACTCCTATGTTATCTAGAATGGTCTTTACTGACTACCATCAGTCCACTTTTCTAAGGTTTAACCCTATCTTTGGTTAGAAACATGATTTATTATAGGAAGACGCTCATAATGTCTTAGGGTATATGGGCATACTCGGTTGACCTAAGTCAACCGGATGTGCCAAGGTACCCTGAGCCATTGAAAGCTACCACCTATCCTAAACATGCCACTAACTTGACCTAGAGAGAAACTAAGTTCAAGTCCTTATTTGTGTGTAGATCTAGATGATCAATGCAAAAGGGTGTTGCCACATGTCAACTATAACGTGCAGTATCCTCAAGAAGACCCTTGTCTTCTCGAAGGTACAACCATGCAGTTGGCATGTGCCAACATCCTACAGAAACTACCTCATCAAGATGTACATACCCCAAGGAGGTTATTAATAAATTATTAATTTGGATTAATACACCAATTACAGCAACCCTACTAAACCCTAATCCAACACTCCTTAAGTTCTTATTCTATACTTGAATCAATTAAGTATTAAAGAACTTCCTTTAACTCATGATTTCTTTTAATGTTCATTTACTTAGTTTAACAAGCAGTTAACCAAAATAGGACAGCAATATCATAAGTTTCAAAATAATGTAATTTAACATTCAGGAGGTTTAGCAACCACATAGGTCCAACTAAAGTAGACTTCATACAAAATGAAGTCCTATGATTTACAATCATATCTCCAATCCTTTTTGGTTTACATTCATTTAAGAGAGGAAGATTCTTCCTCTAAATGATTAAGTGTTAGGGTTTATCATTCACAATATCCATAGTTCTTACTGCATGTTCATTACGCATCACATTACTATGTTAAATTGTTTAGATAATAAACATCATCTTATGCAACTTAACAAGTTGCATCATTATAAGGGAATTGAACTAATTCCCTTTATCCATCTTATCAAAGGATAACCAGATAAGCATATAACAATATGAAGAATATCAACAAGATAGAACTTCCATCTCCTTTATAAAAGTATGAGATAATTTACACAACCAATGCAAGTAAATCTCAACTCACAATTCATCATTATAAACTTATATATTTACAAGACTATGCACTTTAGGTGTACTGCATAACAACAACCTTCATTCTAAAAAGTATACAACTTTTATTTTTCAATACAACTAAAGAATGAATCGAATTCTTCACAAAGAATCAGACTTATATCAGCCAATGCATCATATAATATTTTCCTTCTTTTACCACTTACAATGTCCATCTACAAAAATTACTAGCACGGGTCAATTCAATGAACCGAGAGCATAATAAGAACTAAGCATTAAAACAAAGTGCATTCCACTAATTGTTTCATTAAAAAAACTATTCTTTAATGAGCCAATTAAATATATCATAAAATAACATAAGTGATACCAACCAGAAAAGAAGTACAATAATAAATCTAGATCCACTTTTAAGAGAAGAGCATAATATAATCCACAACATCTATCTTAAAAATTAAAGTTCAATTGATCCTATCAATTACCTTTAAACAAACAATAGATCTTACCATCCCATTATTTCATAATTCTATCCTAATAGAATACAACATTTATCTTTTCTATAAGACAAAAGAAGTGTTTACAACATGGTTCATTTTAGGATGATTCATCTAAATCTTAAGCAAAGAATAAGAAGAACCATTACGTACCATACCCAAACTCAAAACATCCAAAAATAGATCAGGTTCATAACATGAATTAATTGTTTCCTTTCAGGGATAACAACTTATAAATTCAACATTTAAGATATACATCTAAGTAGAATTCCATATCAATCCAAGAAGATATAGAGAATCAAAATAGTCTAACTACAAATCTAATTCTACTTTTGCATGTTATAAGTTATCATTCAAATATCTGAAACCAACATTCACAAATCAAAGTAGTCTCATACAGAAGTTAATCTCTACTCGAGTTCACCCAAAAAGATAGAGTACAAGAGACAAAACCTACTCCTATCCATCCAAATAAAGCAAGGCTTAGTCAAAAACAGTCGATCAAACAAGTATGGATTCACTTATCGTAGAAACTGACTTAACTACTATCTTTCTACATCATTACAAAAAATTATTCGAACAAGGTAGACCAACATACCATAAGGAAATCACCATCTCATAAGAGAATCGAGTGCAGAGGAGTTCAGTAATGAACTTATCCAAATGATAGAGAAAAGGTATCTCTATTAGGTAAGGTCCATATAATTAATCATTTCATTAAACTTAACAAATGAATTTCCTATTTCAATTCAATTCAGAACAAAAGACACATTACAGTCCCAAAAATAGCATATTGATCCCAAGAGAATATATATTTTCTCTCTTTAAAAGAAACCCAAGAACTCATTCATTGTATCCAACAAGAATAGAATCCCAAAATAGTAAGCTAACAAGTTCAAAATTATCCATGAACTCAAGAATAAAGACTCTTAAATGCTTCAACAACTTAATATGAAGAGTAAGTAGTTCATGATTCAAAAAGAACTATACACAAAACAACTGAACGGAGAAAGTAATCCTTCCCTTATAAATTCAGTGTATAAGGGTAATAACTCAACCTTCCAATGAGACCCAAACTTATTTTAAAGGATCTGAAGAGAGAGAAAGAAACCCAAAATGTTTAAGTTAGAAGATGTCCCATTCTTATCTCTAATGCAACTAAAAATAGAAATCCAAAACAAGACTTTCACAACCACAAAATTGCAATAGAGGAGACTTAGTTTCAAACAAAATAGTCAACCCAAAATGTGGGTTTCCTCAAAATAGAGGGGAAAAGAACACCCCAAATCTCACATCATTACCATCTTAGAGAAGATAATACCATCATAAAAACAGAAATACACATTCATTAAACAAGATGTTTCAGTTCAAATATAGAAGGGATTACAAAACGACTCAATCAAACTATCACCCAGTTTTCTGGTGAGTAAGTTGTTCCATAAAAGATTTATAAGCTTTAAGATTTTAATACAAGTGAAACCCAACACAAAAATACCAGAACATAATCAAATTCATTGATTCAATTAAAAGTTCTTAACACTCAAGTACCAAATATGAGTACAATGTTTCAAACATGAGCTTCACATAAAAGTTCAGAACTTCACAAGTAATTAAAATACAAGTATAGTGCCAAATACAAACTTCAAGCAATAGTTCAACGTTGCATAAGTTTCCAAACACCGGTTCAAAACAACACAAAGCTCCAACACAAGTTTATATCAAAACACGAAGCTGAAATACAAGATCAACTAAAACTCAAGGTTCCCATAAAGTTCAGAACCCTATAATGCAACGAAGCCTGTTCAAAACACAACAACCTCGAATGCAAGTTCCAAATGAAAAATAGCTACAAAAAGACAAGTTTCACATATAAGCATCACATGCATGCTATCATTGAACTTGCACAGAGAGAAAGTTTCCAAAACAACATTATTTTTGCCATGTATTCATATCCAAAAATCACAGAGATTCATAAAAGCATGCAAGTAATCAACTAGACAAATCATGCAAATATTAATAAGCATAAGAGCAGAGTTATTCTAATGAATCATTTAGAAGAAAGCATGAAATCTTAATGGGTAGAGCCTATCATGCCTGATAGTGCTTTTGCCAAATCGAAGGAGACTTCCAATAAGCTTCCAACTCTTTTTCTCCTCCATGAAAGATCAACAATCAAACATCTTTTCTTCCTATGCCTCATATACTTTCCTTTGATCAAAAATAGACCATAGAAACCAAAAATAGCTTTGAAGTGAAGGTCAAACTACTGGTTTGAAGAACCAGATAGCTCCATGTAGAGAAAAATCTGCAATGCATGCAAAACCAAATAACCTCCTACAAACCCACCTTCCAAGTTTCCAAGATGGTTTACACACACGAGGTCCATCAATGCCATTAATTCTAAATTTCCCACTTATCTTTCCTTTCCACCACCTCCTAAAGTGCAAATGCAACATGGAAACCTGCAAATTCCAAGTGTGGGACTTCCATGTAGGAAAATGAGAGAGGAATCTCAGTAGTAGAGGCATTCCTCAAACCCTCTCGATTTAGATCTAAATTTTGCAACCAACTACCTTAGAGGTTCGATCCTAATCCTACTCTAAAGTTTAGGATGGATAAAAAACTTAAATGAAACTAAACTAAAGATGGTGATGCACCAAAAGGTGGTGAAACATTTTTAATTCCCACCTTAAATAGATTAAATTCATGAAATGCAACATTAGGTAAAGTTATAAATAGCCTAGATGTAATTAGTAGGTCTTAAATTCATTTAGCACAAACAAACAGAGGACTTAGCATTAGGATGCCAACCCAATAAAATAGAATAAGAGGATTTCTTAGAATGAAATCCAAATCAAGTAGAGGTATAAACTTGTTACAAACTATGAAAAAGGTTTAATTCTTACAACTATTACTTTTCAGGTGAAAGAAATTGAAGTTTGTTTATGCCAAAAAGTGTTCAACCATGAAGAAATGAACCAAATCTGGCTTTTACAAAAACGGGTCGACTATTTCACATGAGACCAGAAAACATGAAAAATGTATGGGAGTCCATCCCTCATGATGGAAAATGCATTTAAACATCATGGAGACCTTACAAAACCATACCTTATCATTTTTTGACCATATTGAGAAGAATTATGACCCATTCTGATTAAATTTGGTTGTTGAAATGTCATTTATGGCCATGGAACGTATGTGCCATTTTTGAATTTTATCTTTCCAAAATGAACCAAAATTATAAATTGAAATGGATTCATCAATGTTTTTTCCCTTTAGAATTTTAAGAGATTTCCAATCCTATATAAAGAACATGAAAATCTAAGCCATGGATCAAAAGATATGATGGTTTTTGGGGATATAGGAAAAAAGGCCCCAAAAACGGATCATCCAGGGCCAAAAAATTTCAAATTTTACCTTTTTTTGTCTTTTGGAAAAAATTTTCCAAAATTTCCCACGCTCCATGGTCGGATGCCACATGGCAAGCTCTCCATTCGCTCATCTGAAATTCTCTCTCTTCTCTTCTCTTTTCATGGTTTTCCTTTGAAAATCGACCTTTTTTACTCTTTTGGAAAAATTTCAAATTTACCTCCGAAGTAAAACTCCTGCCACATGGCAGCTTCCTATTTGTGGGCCTCAAATGGGAAAATTTTCCACAAAAAATCCGAGCCAGCCATAACTTGAAAAAATATAAGGAGTTAGGAGCCATGTTTATCTTCTTGGAAAGTTCCATGAGAGAGAATTTCTCATATCTCGATGGTGCCATTTTAAGAAAGTCTTGAGTGACTAAAAATCAAAAATGTAGACTAAGGCACAAGAGAGGCAAGAACACAAGGAGGAATTAGCCACAAAAACAAGTTGGGGCACCATTTTGGATAACACAAACCCACCTTCCAAGTTTCCAAGACGCTTTGCACACAAAAATTGAGGTCCATCAATGCCATTAATTCCAAATTTCCCACTTATCTTTCCTTGCCACCACCTCCTAAATTAGGCGAAGGGCCAAATCCATCCAAACATGTAATTCCATCTTTATCCAGAGCCCATTCCATGTATGCCTTCACTAAAGTTAACTAGTCCCTACAAAAATTGCAGTAGTTTCCATCCATTAAACTCTATTCAACTCAATTGCCATTAGAACTATCATCTTAAAAGACATGCAGGACCTATGTAGGTTCCTTTTCTACTCTTAGTTTAGGATGGATCCCCAAAAACTTAGGTTAGTCTAAGCTAATAACCACCTTAGGTCTTAAGACATTTTCAATAGTAATTCCCACCTTAGGTTAGATTAAATTCATAACCATTTAGTATTAGGTATTAGTTAAAATAGCCTAACATTACTTTAGTAATCTCTCCCTTATTCATTTAGCACAAAGCTTAGGTTAGGACGCCAATCCAACAAAATAGAATAAGAGGCTTAGATTAGAATGAAATCCAAATAAGTAGACGTAACCATCAGAACATAGGTGTTCTTACCTAGCTTAGGATACTATTAGCATAATATTTTGTTTTTTGGACTCTGAATTCCTCCTCTGTTGTGAAATAAATTGAATTTTGTTTATGTTCGTAATGTCCTGCCAAGATCAATCACCAAAGACCCGAGCACAAATACGGTTAATTGAATGAAAACACGTTCAGCTAAAGACCAAGGAATTTAAACATAAAAGTTCAGTTTAAATGTCCCAAACTACTCAATGTCCATTTACATTCAGGTTTATGAAGAAGATTTAAAACATTCCTTGGATCACTGAAATTGATCCAAGGATGAGTCAGAAATAGGAATAAGTCTACAACTCTTAAAGCCAAATTGCAGCTTACCTTTCCAAAGTGAAAATAAATTCTTGAAAGCCATACTATTTTAGTCTAATGATTTTTAAGAACAAAAATGATTTATCCATATCAAGCATGATCTTCAATAGTCAAAAGAACACATCTTTATCAAGAAAATCACATGTCAACACTTGAAATGCAAAGGAGGAATATAACAATTGTCAAGGGTGTTACATGCTTCCCTCCTAAAAAGAATCATCATCTCGATGATTACCTCACTTTCACAGTTTGCATCTAGGACAATCAACTTATTCACTTTTCTTATCATATGTCAAAAACATATAAGAATTTTAAAGTTCCAGAAATCAACATTACATAGCTATTTATTCAAAACAAATAAATATCTGCCCAAAATTGGCATACTTATTGTAATATAGAGATAAAATCACAATTTTTATCAGTCAACAAAATCAATTCTATTCAAATAGATATGGAAAAGTAGTTTTCATATCCTCAAGGTTTTCCCAAGTTACACTTTCTTCATTAAACTAGTCCCATTGGACCTTACATTGACTTATTTCACGATTTCTTAAATGTAACTGGTGAGTTTCTAACACTTGTATGGGTTTAACCATGATTATTCTTGGGTCTTGGACCTGACAAGGAATTCTAATTTAACACATGTGATAAATCAAAACATATTTCTTAAGCAAAGAAATATGGAAAACATCATGCATTTGTGACAAAGCAGGAGGTAATGCTAAACGATAAGCTATAGGGTTGATTACTTCAACTATCTCAAAAGGTCCCACATAACGAGGTGATAACTTGGTAGCCTTGCCAAAATTTATAGAACTCTTTTTCAGTTTAACCTGAAGAAAACCTTCTCACAAAGTTCAAATTTCCTATCAACCCACTTTAAATCAAAGATAAATATTTTTCCTATCTCTTTTTCTTTCAAGCGTTCACGAATCATTTTAACTTTTTCCATTTCAATAAGAATTTCAGGTCCAATTACCTCTCTATCCTCAAAGTTGTCCCAACTAACCGGGTTCTATATTTTCTTTATTATAAATGCTTCAAAGGTGCCATCTTAAGAGAGGCATGATATGTGTTTTTATATGTAAACTCAACTAGTGGAAGGTACTCTTCCCACTTATACTGCTAGTCCATATAATACATTCGTAACATATCCTCCAAAACTTGATTAACTCTTTCAGTTTCCATCCATTTTGGATGATACATTTAAACTGAAGTTTAACTTAGTTCCTAGAGTTGCATTAAGCATTTTCCAAAACCTTGACATCATTCTAGGATCTCTATCGGATATGATTAATTTAGGTACTCCATGTAATTTAAAAATTTCATGTACAAATATTTTAGCTAACATAGGAGAATCATCCTTCAGATTACCCATAGTAAAATGTGCTACCTTTGTTAGTTTATCCACAACTACTAAAATAACATCATGTTTGTTTCTTGACATAGGCAACCCTTGAACAAAGTCCATGCTTATCACTTTCCATTTGTACTATGGGTATACTATGAGGATACAATAAACCATGGGGGTGCATATGTTCTACTTTAACACGTTGACATTCAAGGAAATGTGTCACAAAATCTATAACATCCTTTTTCATTCCTTTCCAGAAATATTGTTGTTTTATATCAGCAAGCATCTTTGTAATACCAGGGTGTCTAGAAAAAGGTGAATTGTGAAATTCTGCTAACAATTTCTTTCTTAAATCATTTAGTGAAGGTACATATACTCTATTTTCAAATCGTAAGATTCCTTCGTTATCAAAGTGAAAACCTTTATACCTCAAATCATTTGGATCTACAACAAGTGCTCTTTTACTTGTTGAAAGTAAGAATCAGATTCCATAACACTTTTTACTTCATCCTTAAATTGAGTTCTCAATGTTATAAGAGTATAAATGTGCTTCCTACGACTTAGAGCATCAACCACTCTATTTTCTTTACCCTTTATATAACTGATGTCAAAATCATATTGAGACAAAAACTCTAACCACCTTCATTGTCTTGCATTAAGATTTGGCTGAGTGAAGATATAATTTAGTCCAAGATGATCAATTTTCAATTCAAAAGGTTTACCAAGCAGGTAATGCCTCCAAACTTGCAGTGCATGAACAATGGTAGAAAACTCTAAATCATGTGGAACATAATTCAACTCATGTATCTTTAGTTTTCTACTTTCATAAGCTATGAAATGATCATTTTGTAACAAAATACCTCCTAGACCTTCACTAGATGCATCAGTTACCACCATAAAATCTCCATTAGGATCTGGTACTACTAGAATAGGTGTTGAATTTAACTTGTTCCTTCAAATTTTTGAATGCAATTTCACATTTCTCATTCCAAACAAACTTTTTATCCTTCTTCTGTAAAGAAGTTATTGGTGTAACCACCTTAGAGAAATCTTTTACAAATTTTCTATAGTATCCAGCAAGTCCCATGAAGCTTCTAACTTCATGTACATTCTTTGGTGCAGCCACTCAATTATAGATAAATTTTTTGAAGGATCTACAACAATTTCATTCTTACTTATTACATGTCCCAAATAGTGTACTTTTGTGTCATAGAAAGAACATTTAGATAGCTTACCAAATAACCATCTCTTTCTTAATATTTCCAAAACTATCTTCAAATGCTCATGGTGTTCCTCTAAAATTTTAGAATATATGAGAATTTCATCCAAGAATATGAGCACAAATTTGTCCAAGTATTCTTGAAAGATATTATTCATTAAATTCATAAATGTTACAGGTGCATTTGTTAATCCAAAAGGTAAAACTATGAACTCATAATGTCCATACCTTGTTCTGAAAGTTGTTTTATGAATGTCTTCATCCTTAATCCACAATTGATGATATCCAAATCAAAGATCTATCTTAGAATATACCAATGCTCCATGCATTTGATCAAATAAATCATCAATCCTAGGGAGTGGGTATCTATTCTTGATTGTTGCTTTGTTTAACATTTTGTAATCAATGCACAATCTAAGTGTTTCATCCTTCTTTTTCACAAAAATTATAGGTGCTCCCCAAGGTGAAACACTTGGTCTAATCAAACCTTTAGAAAAATTTCTTGCAATTGAGCCTTAAGCTCTACTAATTTTGTAGTAGTCATTTGGTACGGTGCTTTAGAAATTGGTTCGGTTCCAGGCTTGATCTCTATTGTGAAATCAAACTCCCTTTTGGGTGGAAGACCTAGAAATTCTTCTAGAAATATGTCACTGAAGTCTCGTAACAGTGGATATCGTTCCATGAAATCATTTTTTTCTTCAGTTGTTTCTACAATTTTCATTGCATATAAGGTACAACCTTTATTTTTGGCCTTTTTAAGTTGCATAGCTGATAGTTTTCTAACAGAAATCTCACGTTTCACACCTAAACAACTAATGTGTTTTTCAATCTTTAGCTTATGTTTGTTAACAGTTTTTTCACACCACGGGTCATCTAAACATCTAATAATGTTTTTTCAAAACAATCCACTTTAGCCTTATGTTTTTCTAACCAATTAAAACCTATGATTACATCATAAGACCCCAAAGGTGCAACATAAAGATCAACTTCAGTGGAAAATTTAGGTAAATCAAGGACTACTCCCAAAAAGACACATACTAATATATGAACAACATTGTTTCCATAATGTACATCCATGTTTTATCCATGTTTCTAGCTTTTATTTTTAGTTTTGATGTTAATTTACTAGAAATAAAACATTCATAGCTCTGTATCAAAAATAATAGTTATAGGTAAACCAAATAACTTACCCAAACTTCTATGGGCATGGCCTATTTCTCAACTTTTTGTCATCTCTACTAAAGATGTATCTTGTGTTTGCTTGATTACGATCATCCTTTTCAAAGGACATTGATTTGTGTAATGATCTTTTCCACAGTTATAACAGCCTCTATAAAGGTCCCTTTTTAGGCTCAAAATTATTTCCAGCCTTAAATTTATCATTCTAACCTCCATAGGACTTCTTTCCGTTATTATTAGTCTTGACAAAGTTGTTTCATGCATTTCCAGCAGACTTATTTGTTGTTTTTTTCTTATTAGTATCAGTTGAAAACTTATTTTTATTACCAAACTTCTTCCATGGTCCTTTCTTAGGTGTAAGAGATGATGAAGAGGAGTTGGGAATTTTCTTCCTTACTTCCTCCTTATGAGCAGAAATTGCCTTTAATTTTTGTTCCTACCTTATGGCCTTTTCTACAACCCCTTCCATAGTGGTTGGGTTGTGAACATCCACCTCTCCTCCTATAACGGGATTCAATCCCATGATGAATTTTTGTATCCTGAACTTCTCATTAGTTTGGTATTGAGGTACATACTTAAGGAGTTTTGTAAACCGCTCCCAATACTCAATTACAATTAGCTTTCCTTGAGCTAAGTTTTGGAATTTAGTCATTTTCTTATCATAGTAAAGTTGGCAGACCATCGTTTCCTAAAGTATCCTTTAAATTGATCCCATGTGATATTAGTTTCATCAATATTTAACTCATCCTTATAGTTTTCCCACCATGAAGATGCCTCTTATGGGAAAGTTGATATGCTCCCCATATCACCTTTGTTTCTTAAGAAATTCCTTATTGTAAAGTATTTCTCCATTTCACTTGAGCTAATCTCAGCCCCATCTCCTAATGTGGTGCCATCAAACTTGGGTGGACTTATCCTTTTTATATCATTAGTGAGTTCAACTTGCCAGCCTAGCCTTTTTGTTCTCAGGCTGAATAGGTATGTTCACATTGTTATTATCAACACCTACATTGGCGTTGTCCCCAGGAGGTGGCTGATTATTGTTGTCAGCATCTTCTTCCTCCTCATTTCCCATTACTTGTTGTTCAAGTACAGCCAAATGATCTCTTGTGTCCAACAGGGAGCAAGGATCTCATCGAGTTTTGGGAAGTTGTTGCTCCTTCCTCAGGCGGAGGATTATTTACAACATTTCCTCTTGTTCTAACCATTTTTTGTTACAAGAAAATTTAAGTTTCATCATATTATGGACACAATAGGTCCAAGAGTTGTAACCTTCAGCTCTGATACCAAGATGTAACATTCCCATTTTAAGACTTTAGAAACAAGGAAAAAAAAATTCACATAATGTTCTCTATTCTAAATAAAACATCATTTAGAACACACATTCCATGCCAATCAATCTCATAACAAATAACCATATGTAGTTGTAAATGACTCAGTGATCCACCGATCTATTCATTTCATAACTCGGTGATCTACGATCTATTTATGTTAACTTTAAGTATTGAATACTTATCGTATACTTCATATACTTGGTTTTCCTACCCTATTCCGGTACTTGAGTGATCTGTTTAAAGAACCTATCTAAATATTTGTTACCAATATTCATCTAACATCACGTTGCTTTAAACTAGGTGACATAGGACAATGCAACCAACAACTTGCGATACTTTGGCCAAATATTTTCAACATATTGTTTATGTCACTATTCCTAGATGACATACTCATCATTTAGAATACATCCTTCACCTCACTCCTCTATTATCTAGAATGGTCTTTACTGACTACCATCAGTCCACTTGTCCAAGGTTTAACCCTAGCTCTGTTAGAAACATAATTTATTATAGGAAGACACTCACAATGTCTTAGGGTATATGGGCATACTCGGTTGACCTAAGTCAACCAGATGTGCCAAGGTACCTGAGAGCCATTGAAAGCTACCACCTATCCTAAACATGCCACTAACTTGACCTAGAGAGAAACTAAGTTCAAGTCCTTATTTGTGTGTAGATCTAGATGATCAATGCAAAAGGGTGTTGCCACATGTCAACTGCAACGTGGTATCCTCAAGAAGACCCTTGTCTTCTCGAAGGTACAGTCCATACAGGTTGGCATGTGCCAACATCCTACAGAAACTACCTCATCAGATGTACATACCCCAAGGAGGTTATTAATAAATTATTAATTTGGATTATATACATTCGATTACAACAACCCTACTTAAACCCTAATCCAACACTCCTTAAGTTCTTTTCTATATTTGATTCATTTAGTCATTAAATAACTTCCTTTAACTCATGATTGCTTTTAATGTTATTTTACTTAGTTTAACAAAATTATATCCAAAATAGGACAAAGTCAACAATATCATAAGTTCCATTAAATGTAACTTAACCATTCAAGAAGGTTAGCAACCACATAGGTCCAACTAAAGTAGACTTCATACAAAATGAAGTCCTATGATTTACAATCATATCTCCAATCCTTTTTGGTTTACATTCATTTAAGAGAGGAAGAGTCTTCCTCTAAATGATTAAGTGTTAGGGTTTATCCTTCACAATTTCTATAGTTCATACTTGCATGTTCATTACACATCACATTACTATGTTAAATTGTTTAGATAATAAACATCATCTTATGCAACTTTACAAGCTGCATCTTATAGGGGAAATTGAACTAACTCCCTTTATCCATCTTATCAAAGGATAACCAGATAAACATATAAATAATATGAAGAATATCAACAAGATAGAACTTCCATCTCCTTTATAAAAGTACGAGATAATTTACACAACCAATGCAAGTAAATATCAACTCACAATTCCTCATTATAAACTTATATATTTACAAGACTATGCACTTTAGGCATACTGCATAACAAAACCTTCATTCTAAAAGTATACAACTTTTCTTTTTCAATACAACTAAAGAATGAATCAGAATTCTTTACAAAGAATCGACTTATATCATCCAATGCATCATATAATTTTTTTCCTTCTTTTATCACTTACGATGTCCATCTACAAAAATTGCTAGCATGGGTCAGTTCAATGAACTGAGCATGATAAGCACTAAGCATTAAAACAAAGTGCATTCCACTAATTGTTTCATTAAAACAACTCTTGCTTTAATGAGACAATTAATATATCATACAATAAGCATAAGTGATACCAACTAGAAAAGAAGTACAATAATAAATCTAGATCCACTTTTAAGAGAAGAATATAATCCACAACATCTGTCTTAAAACTTAAAGTTTAATTGATCCTATCAATTACCTTTAAACAAACAATAGATCTTACCATCCCATTATTTCATAATTCTATCCTAATAGAATACAACATTTATCTTTTCTATAAGACAAAAGAAGTGTTTACAACATGGTTCATTTTAGGATGATTCATCTAAATCTTAAGAAAAGAATAAGAAGAACCATTACGTACCATACCCAAACTCAAAACATCTAAAAATAGATCAGGTTCATAACATGAATTAATTGTTTCCTTTCAGGGATAACAATCTTATAAATTCAACATTTAAGATATACATCTAAGCAGAATTCCATATCAATCCAAGAAGGTATAGAGAATCAAAACAGTCTAACTACAAATCTAATTCTACTTCTACATGTTATAAGTTATCATTCAAAGATCTAAACCAACATTCAAAAATCAAAGTAGTCCCATACAAAAGTTAATCTCTACTTGAGTTCACCCAAAAAGATAGAGTACAAGAGACAAAACCTACTCCTATCCATCCAAATAAAGCAAGGCTTAGTCAACAACAATTGATCAAACAAGTATGCATTCACTTATCAAGCGAGAACCGACTTAGCTACTATCTTTCTACATCATTACAACAAATGATTCAAACAAAGTAGACCAACAAACCATAAAGAAATCACCATCTCATAAGAGAATCGAGTGCAGAGGAGTTCAATAAATGAACTTATCCAAACGATAGAGAAAAGGGATCTCTATTAGGAAAGGTCCATATAATTATTCATTACATTACTTAACAAATGAATTCCTGTTCAATTCAATTCAGAAATGAAAAACACATTACAGTCCCAAAAACATAGCATACTAATCCCAAGAGAATATATATTTCCTCTCTCTTTAAAAGACCCAAGAACTCATTCACTATATCCAACAAGAATAGAATCCTGAAACAATAAGCTAACAAGTTCAAAATTATCCATGAACTCAAGACTAAAGACTCTTAAATGCTTCAACCAACTTAATACAAAGAGTAAGTAGTTCATGATTCAAAAAAACTATACACAAAACAACTAAATGGAGAAATAATCCTTCCCTTATAAATTCAGTGTATAAGGGTAATAACTCAACCTTCCAATGAGACCCAAACTTATTTTAAAGGATCTAAAGAGAGAGAAAGAAACCCAAAATGTTTAAGTCAGAAGATGTCCCATTCTTACCTCTAATGTAACAAAATAAAAACAAGAAACAAGACTTTCACAACCTCAAAATTGTGACAGAGGAGACTTAGTTTCAAACAAAATAGTCAACCCAGAACATGGGTTTCCTCAAAATAGAGGGGAAAAGAATACCCCCAAATTTCACGCCATTACCATCTTAGAGAAGATGATATAGTCATAAAAATAGAAATATCACATTCTTTAAACAAGATGTTTCCAGTTCCAAATCTCGAAGGGATTACAAAATGACTCAATCAAACTATCACCCAATTTTCTGGTGAGTAAGTATTTCATAAAAGAGTTATAAGCTTTAAAATTTTAATACAAGTAAAACCCAACACAAAAATACCAGAACAGAATTGAATTCATCGATTCAATTAAAAGTTCTTAACACTCAAGTACCAAATATGAGTACAGTGTCGAACACGAGCTTCACATAAAAGTTCGAACTTCACAAGTAATTAAAATACAAGTACAGTGCCAAATATGAACTTCAAGCAATAGTTCAGCGTTGCATAAGTTTCCAAACACCGAGTTCGAACAACATGAAGCTCCAACACAAGTTTATATCAAAACACGAAGCCCAAATACAAGATCAAATGGAACTCAAGGTTCCCATAAAGTTCAGAACCCTATAATGTAACGAAGGCTAGTTCAAAACAAAAACCTCAATGCAAGTTCCAGAATGAAAAACAGAGCTACAGAAACAAGTTTCACATACAAGCATCACATGCATGCTATCATTGAACTTGCACAAAGAGAAAGTTTCCAAAACAACATTATTTTTTCCATGTATTCATATCCAAAAATCACAGAGATTCATAAAAGCATGCAAGTAATCAACCAGACAAATCATGCAAATATTAATAAGCATAAGAGTAGAGTTATTCTAATGAATCATTTAGAAGAAATCATGAAATCTTAATGGGTAGATCCTATCATGCCTAATAGTGCTTCTGCCAAATCGAAGGAGACTTCCAGCTGAGCTTCCAACTCTTTTTCTCCTCCATGAAAGATCAACAATCAAACATCTTTTCTTCCTATGCCTCATATACTTTCCTTGGGGATGCTAAGTTATTTTTAAACCTATAGTTTCTGGTTAAAACTACGGGTTATATCCTAAGGTTATTTATTTAAACTAACCTAAGATCTAACCTAAGAAAATTCTATCTATCCTAACTATTGGGATATGAAAGGGGACCTAGGGCCATTGGCAATGGGAACTAAGTGGCGGTTCCAAGGCTTTTTATTGGGATTTGTTTTGATTTGGTTTTTAATACATGAAAGGACTGCCAATGTGGCAGGGGTTAGTGAAAGTTAGAGGAATCTACGTGGAGGCATCTCTAAGTTTGGAAATGCATTACGAATTGCAATTGGGTCTCGCCAAATATGAATGGTGGTGGCAAGGAAAGATAAGTGGAAAATTGGTTTTAATGGCATTAATGTGCCTCGGGTTTGGTGAGCAAGCCATCTTGGAAGGCATGCTTGGCGGATTCATTGGGGGTTTTTTAGCTTTGCATGCTTCACAATTTTCACTCCGCATGGAGCTATCTAGTTCTTCAACCAACAGTTTGATCTCCACTTTGTAGCTATTTTTGAACTCTCTGAGCTATTTTCAGTCCGAGGAATGTATAAGTGGGATTGTGGAAAAATAATATGGTTGTTTGATCTTGTTTGGAGAAGAAGAGGTCTTGGAAACTCGGCTGGAAGTCTTCTTCGAATCGGTAAGAGGCACTATCAGGCATGATAGGCTCTACCCATTAAGATTTCTTGCTTTCTTCTAAATGATTCATTAAAACAATTTTGCTCACTGGAAATTTTATATTTGCTTGATATATGTGGTTATTTACTTGCATGTAAGCTTGGAAAATTTGTGGGTTTTGGATTACGAATCCTTTGCTATTATTGATAGTTTTTGGAAAACTTCTCTATTCTAGTTGTTAGATGGTTGCATGTAATTGTTTTAGAACTCTTCAATCTTGTTCTAGAAGCTCTTTTGACCTCTCTGTAACTTGAACTAGTAGTTTTGTACTGTATTTAAGCTTGTAGCTTGTTTCGAAGCTTGTTTTCTTGCATTTGAGAATAAGGTGAAAAGAGTTGGCTTATTACTTGATGGGTTCTGAATTCGTTATTGGGTTGACACATTTGATCTGTACTTAAGCTCATTGAGCTTGAATTAGGAACTCCTTGGCCATTTTTAACTTGAACTGTCAGTATTGTTGGGATGGTCTTGTATCTCTATTTATGGTTGTGTTCGGGTAGTTGTTGTAGCACTCCAAGAATACTCTAAACTTGTATGAAGCCATGATTGGTTTTAGCTTTATTTGGACCGAGTGGTTGTATGAACTATGCCAAACTTATGGAGGTTCTGAACCTTGAAACTTGTATACAGTTCTTACGAATTCTGTACTCATTGTTGAGTTATTGCATCATGCTTTGAACTTGAGTTTTATACTGAGATTTTATTCTTCCTTATGAAAATGGAAGGCCTGAACCCATAATAGGGTGTTGGTATTATTTTGAGCTTTTACAAAATGCCATGTTATTCCATTTTAGATTCGTGTTTGAACTTGAGTTGTTTGAACTTGTGATCGTGCACAAATTCAACGCATCACAGGTATTCTTGTTGGTCATTTTGATTCTGTATGAAGGAAATCAACAAGTTGTATACTTATTGGTATTTTCTTTGAATTGAAAACTTGTAGTTTCCTTTAGTACTTATTTGATGGAAGGGGTCTTGTGAGTTGTTGGTCAAATTTGACCATGTAACTTCTTTATCTCCTTTGTTTTGATGATTGAAGGAATGGTTGATTACTTCTACCTTTAGACTGCACTGTGTTTTCAAACTTAACTAGGCATGTGAATCTTAGAGTGTATTTTGTTCATATCTTCTCTGAGTGTATTCTTGTCTTGTGGGAAATCTTGACTGCTTTGTTCTTGAAATAATTGGGACTGAAACTTTGTTCTATTAAGGAACCAACGTATCAGTTGTAGAGGTTCATGGAAGAGTTACTTCTTCCTTTCTTGTCTTTAATTGGAACAAACCCTACCTATCATATGATGTTTGAGGAACTAGAGAGGTTTGTGGTTATCTTGATCAGATGAGTTGGAATAAGGTAGGAAAGAACTAGTCTTGTTGAGTCACTTTAATATTTACTTCCATCTGAGTAGTGGGTTTTGGATGAATGCTAAGTTCAAACTTGATATTCTGTTTGTTGTTCAAAAGTTTTAGTACCATTTATATGGATGTTGACAATGTGAATCTTGCTTGGAAATTTGGACTTATATCTTCTCATTAGCAGTTTGTTGTTAATGTTTGTAATGGTGATTCAGTCTTCATTTGTAGTGACTTCCCAATCTTTTCATTGGAGGACTTTTTCTCAATTGTTATACTCTTTGTTGAACCACCTTGTATTAAAGAGAGAGAGAGAGAGTTATACTCTCTTGGGAGGGGGGAAGTCTATAGTTTGAGACTGTACTATGTTTTCTTCTTAGAAATTTTGAATTTGAGCTAAGTGATGAGGTTAGGTCTTCCTGGGAAGGTTTCTGAAAATTGGAGGTATTCGGGCTTGACTGTGCATTTGGTTTTGAGCTCTCTTTTGGAAACTAACTTAAGAGTTTCTAAGTTGTTTTAGATGTTGGATTTCATTTCATAGTATAAATGAAATGAAATATGGTTTGGGTCCTTGTGGTATGTGATCCTTTTCTGTTGACTGATAAGATTATGGATTAAACTTTTCTTTATTCATTCTCTTCTTTGTCTTTATTGAGGGATAGAACTTACTAATATCATTATGTTGTAACTAACCCTTTTATAGATTGGGAAAAGTTAAATGTGCTCTTCTATCTTTACGAATTTAAGAGATAAATTAATGATAAGGCTTGTTTATTGATCCAAAACTAAATTGATAGGATCTATTAAGTATTGTGGTATAATTTTGAAGTTGTAGATTATAAAATGTTACTTCTTAGAAGTAGACCAGATTTCTTAATTGTACTTCTTACTTGATGTTATTACTTATGATTACTTGCTTGATGTTTTTCAATTGATTCATGAAAGAAAAGTTGTTTAATGAAGCAATTAGTGGAATGCACTTTACTTTAATGCTTAGTGCTTATCATGCTCAGTTCATTGAACTGACCCATGCTAGCAATTTTGCAGATGGACATCGTAAGTGATTAAAGAAGACAGAACTTTCATGTTGTATTGGGTTATTTGATTTTGAACCTTATGTAAAGAGTTTTGATTCATTCTTTAATTGTATTGAAAAAGAAAAGTTGTATTCTTTTTGGTTTGAAGGTTGTTTGTCATACAACATGCCTAAAATACTTATTCTTGTAAATGAAAAGTTTTAAATGAGGAATTTGAATGTTGGAGATTTACTTGTATTGGTTGTGTAATCTATCTTATATTTATGAAGAATATGGAATATCTATCTTGATAACATTATTCATATCTATTATATGTATAATACGGTTAAACTTGATAAGTTAGATAAAAAGGGGATTAGTTTAATCTCTCTTAGTAGGTTGCAGCTGGTTATGATTGCATAAGTTATCAATCTTATCTAAACAATTCTATTATAGTATTTAAATGCATAATGAATATGTGATGGAACATTAGAGTTTGTGAAAATAAGAAGGGTTTGACAAACCCTAACACTTAATCAAATAGAGGAAGGTTCTTCCTCACTAAATGATACATAACCCAAAGAAGGGTGACATGATCATTAAATGTAGACTTCATTTCTTATAAAGTCTACCATGGTTGAACCTAATTGGTGACTACACCTTCTATGAATGATTATGATGTATGTAATGGAACTTATGCTATTGTTGTCCTATTTTTGATTAACTGTTGTTAAACTAAATGAATGAACAATAAAAGCAATCATGAGTTAGAGGAAGTTCTTAAATGCTTAATTGAACCAAGTATAGAACAAGGACTTGAGGAGTGTTGGATTAGGGTTTTACACGGATGTTGTAATCTATTTTATAATCCAAATTAACTTAACCTTAATAACCTCCTTGGTGTATGTACATCATGATGAGGTAGTTTCTGTAGGATGTTGGCACACACCAACTGCAGAATGTACCTTCGAGAAGACTTGGGTCTTCCCGAGGATACAACATTGTAGTTGACATGTGGCAACACCCTTCTACATTGATCATCTAGATCTACACACAATAAGGACTTGAACTTAGTTTTCTCTAGGTCAAGTTAGACATGTTTAGGATAGGGAGTAACTTTCTATAACTCAGGGTACTTTGGCACATCCGGTTGACTTAGGTCAACCGAGTATGCCCTTTTATCCTAAGTCATCAAAAGTGTCTTCCTATAATAGACTATGTTCCTAACCTAGGCTAGGGTTAAACCTTGGACAAGTGGACTGATAGTAGTCAGTAAAGACCTTTCATGATAACAGAGGAGTGAGGTGAAGGACGTATTCCAAAATGATGAGTATGCCATCTAGGAATAGTGACATACATAGTATGTTGTAAAATCTTTGGCCAAAGTATCACAAGCTTGTTGGTTGCGTTGTCCTATGTCACCTAGTTTAAAGCCATGTGATACCAGATGAATATTAGTAACAAATATTCAGGTATGTTCTTTAAACAAGATCACTCAGTACCCATTAGGGTGAAAACCAAGTATACAAAGTATACGATAAGTATTCAATACTTAAAGTGAAGCATGAATAGATCGGTAGATAACCGAGTCATGGAATGAATAGATCGGTGTATTACCGAGTCATTTACAACTGCATATGGTTATCTGTTATGAGATTGACTGGCATTGAATGTGTGTTCTAAATTAAGTTTTATTTAGAATAGTGAACATTATGAAAAAAAAAAAAATTCCCTTGTTTCTAAAGTCTTAAAATGGGAATGTTACATCTTGGTATCAAAGTTGAAGGTTGCAGAACTTTGGACCTATTGTGTCCATAATCTGATGAAACTTAAATTTTCTTGTAACAGAAAATGGTTAGAACAAGAGGAAATGTTGCAAATAACCCTCCACTTGAGGAAGGAGTGGAAACTACCTAGAAACTCGATGAGATCCTTTCTGCCCTGTTGGACACAAGAGATCATCTGGTTGTACTTGAACAACAAGTAATGGGAAATGAGGAGGAAGATGATGCTGATAACAATAATCAGCCACCTCCTGGGGACAACGCCAATGTAGGTGTTGATAATAACAATGTGAACATACATGTTCAGCCTAAAAACAAAAAGGCTAGGTTAGTAGCAAACTCACTAATGATATAAAAAGGATAAGTCCACCCAAGTTTGATGGCACCACATTAGGGGATGGAGCTAAGAACTAGCTCAACAAATGGAGAAATACTTTGCAATAAGGAATTTCTCAGAAGAAACAAAGGTGATATGGGGAGCATATCAGCTTTCTCATGAAGCATCTTCATGGTGGGATAGTCGGAAGGCTGAGTTAAACATTGATGAAACTAACATCACCTGGGATCAATTTAAGGGTTACTTTAGGCAACGTTGGCTGCCTCAACTTTACTATGATCAGAAAATGACTGAATTTCAGAACTTGGTTCAGGGAAACAATCTTAAACTGAGTACTGGGAATGATTTACAAAACTCCTTAAGTATGTACCTCAGTACCAAATAGATGAGAAGTTCAGGATACAAAATTCATCATGGGATTGAATCCCATTATAGGAGGAGAGGTGGATGTTCACAGCCCAACCACGATGGAAGGGGTTGTTGAAAAGGCCATAAGGTAGGAACAAAAATTAAAGGCAATTTCTGCTCACAAGGAGGAAGTAAGGAAGAAAAATCCAAACTCCTCTTCATCATCTCTTGCACCTAAGAAAGGACCATGGAAGAAATTCGGAATGAAAAGTAAGTTTTCATCTGATACTAATAAGAAAGCAGCAACAAACAAGTTTTCTAGTAATGCATGGAACAACTTTGCTAAGAACAATAATAACAAACAGAAGTCCTATGGGGGTCAGAATGATAACTCTAAGGCTGAAATAAACCCGAGCCTAGGAAGGGACCTGTAGGAGGCTGTTATAACTATGGCAAAGATCATTATGCAAATCAATGCCCTTTGAAAAGGATGATCGTAATCAATCAGAACACAAGATACATGCTGCAGTAGCTGACAAGCAGGTTGAGAAACAAGCCATGCCTATAGAAGTTCTGGGTAAGTTATTTGGTTTACCTATAACTATTATTTTTGATACTGAGAGCTACTGAATGCTTTATTTCTAATAAATTAGCAGCAAAATTAAAAAGAAAAGATGGAAACATGGATAAAACATGGATTGTATAGTATGGAAACAATGTTGTTCATACAGTTAGTATGTGTCTTTTTGGAGCAGTCCTTGATTTACCTAAATTTTCCACTAAAGTAGATCTTTATGTTGCACCTTTGGGGTCTTATGATGTAATCATAGGTGTTAATTGGTTATCTAAACATAAGGCTAAAGTGGATTGTTTTGAAAAACACATTAGTTGTGTAGATGACCTACGAAAAAAAAGAATTCAGGGTGTGAAACGTGAAATTTCTGTTAGAAAACTATCAGCTATGCAACTTAAGAAGGCCAAAAATAAGGGTTGTACCTTATATGCAGTAAAAATTACTAAAACAACTAAAGAGAACAACGATGTTATGGAATGATATCCATTATTACGAGACTTTAGTGATGTATTTCTAGAAGAATTTCTAGGTCTTCCACCCAAAAGGGAGTTTGATTTCATGATTGAGATCAAACCTAGAACTAAACCTATTTCTAAAGCACCATATCAAATGACTACTACAGAATTAGTAGAGCTTAAGGCTCAGTTGCAAAGAACTTTTTCTAAAGGTTTGATCAGACCAAGTGTTTCACCTTGGGGAGCACCTATAATTTTTGTGAAAAAGAAAGATGGAACACTTAGATTGTGCATTGATTACAAAATGTTAAACAAGGCAACAATCAAAAATAGATACCCACTCCCTAGGATTGATGATTTATTTGATCAGATGCATGGAGCATCGGTATATTCTAAGATAGATCTTTGATCTAGATATCATCAATTGTGGATTAAGGATGAGGATATCCATAAAACAACTTTCAGGACAAGGTATGGACATTATGAGTTCACGGTTTTACCTTTTGGATTAACAAATGCACTGCATAACATTTATGAATTTAATGAATAATATCTTTCAAGAATACTTGGAAAAATTTGTGCTCGTATTCTTGGATGACATTCTCATATATTCCAAAAGTATTGAGGAACACCATGAACATTTGAAGATAGTTTTGGAAATATTAAGAAAGAGACGGTTATTCGGTAAGTTGTCTAAATGTTCTTTCTATGACATAAAGTACACTATTTGGGACACGTAATAAGTAAGAATGGAATTGTTGTAGATCCTTCAAAAATTATAGCTATAACTAGTGGCTTGCACCAAAGAATGTACATGAAGTTAGAAGCTTCATGGGACTTGTTGGCTACTATAGAAAATTTGTAAAAGACTTCTCTAAGGTGGTTGCACCAATAACTTCTTTACAAAAGAAGGATAAAAAGTTTGTTTGGAATGAGAAATGTGAAATTGCATTCAAAACTTTGAAGGAACAGTTAACTTCAACACCTATTCTTGCAGTACCAGATCCTAATGGAGATTTTATGGTGGTAACTGATGCATCTGGTGAAGGTTTAGGAGGCATTTTGTTACAAAATGGTCATGTCATAGCTTACGAAAGTAGAAAACTTAAGTTACATGAGTTGAATTATGCTCCACATGATTTAGAGCTTGCTGCCATTGTTCATGCATTACAAGTTTGGAGACATTACCTACTTGGTAAACCTTTTGAATTGAAAACTGATCATCTTGGGCTGAAATATATCTTCACTCAGCCAAATCTTAATGCAAGGCAACAAAGGTGGTTAGAGTTTTTGTCTCAATATGATTTTGACATCAATTATATCAAAGGTAAAGAAAATAGAGTGGTTGACACTCTAAGTCATAGGAAGCACATTTATGCTCTTATAACATTGAGAACTCAATTTAAGGATGAAGTAAAAAGTGTTATGGAGTCTGATTCTTATTTCAGCAAGTAAAGACAACACTTGCTTGCAGATTCTAGTGATTCGAGATATAAAGGTTTTCACTTTGATAAGGAAGGAATCTTACGATTTGAAAACAGAGTATATGTACCTTCACTAAATGATTTGAGAAAGAAATTACTATCAGAATTTCACAATTCACCTTTTTCTAGACACCCTGGTATTACAAAAATGCTTGCTGATATAAAACAACAATATTTCTGGAAGGGAATGAAAAAGGATGTAATAGACTTTGTGACACATTGCCTTGAATGTCAACGTGTTAAAGTGGAACATATGCACCCAGCCAGTTTGTTGTATCCTCATAGCATACCACAGTACAAATGGCAAGTGATAAGCATGGACTTTGTACAAGGGTTGCCTATGTCAAGAAATAAACATGACGTTATTTTAGTAGTTGTGGATAAACTAACAAAGGTAGCACATTTTATCACTGGAAATCTGAAGGATGATTCTCCTGTGTTAGCTAAAATATTTGTACATGAAATTTTTAGATTACATGGAGTACCTGAATTAATCATTTTGGATAGAGATCCTAGAATGACATCAAGATTTTGGCAAATGCTTAATGCAGCTTTAGGAACTAAGCTGAATTTCAGTTCTACGTATCATCCAGAAATGGATGGATAGACTGAAAAGAGTTAATCAAGTTTTAGAGGATATGTTACGAATGTATTGTATGGATCAGTAGTACAAGTGGGAAGAGTACCTTCCACTAGTTGAGTTTGCATATAATAATACATATCATGCCTCTCTTAAGATGGCACCTTTTGAAGCATTATATGGAAGAAAATGTAGAACCCCTATTAGTTGGGACAACATGGAAGATAGAGAGGTAATTGGACCTGAAATCCTTACTAAAATGGAACAACAAGTTAAATTGATTCGTGAACACTTGAAAGAAGCAGTAGATAGACAAAAGAGTTATGCTGATTTGAAGCGGGTAGACAGGAAGTTTGAACTTGGTGAGAAAGTTTTCTTTGGTCAAACCAAAAAAGAGATCTCTATAACTTTTGGCAAGGCTGCCAAGTTATCACCTCATTATGTGGGACCTTTTGAGATAGTTGAAGTAATCAACCTTGTAGCTTACCACTTAGCATTACCTCCTACTTTATCATGAATGCATGATGTTTTCCATATTTCTTTGCTTAAGAAATACATTTCAGATTTATCACATGTGTTAAATTGGAATTCCTTGTAGGTCCAAGATCCAGGAATAATTGTGGTTAAACCCATACGAGTATTGGAACTCACCAGTTGCATTTGAGAAATCATGAGATAAGTCAATGCAAGGTCCAATGGGACCAGTTTAACAAAGAAAGTGCAACCTAGGAAAACCTGGATGATATGAAAACTACTTTTCCATATCTTTTTGAACAAAATTGATTCTTGTTGATAATAAAAAAATTGTGATTTTATCTTTATAATACAATAAGTATGCCAGTTTGGGCAGATATTTATTTGTTTGAATAAACAACTAATTAATGCTGATTTCTGGAATTTAAAATTTTGATATTGTTGCAAACATATGTTAAGAAAGTGAATGAAAAATTGATTATCCTAAATGCAATGATTAAAATGAGGTAATCATCGGGATGATGATTCTTTTTAGGAGGGAAGCATGTAACACCCTCGACAATGGTTATATTCCTCCTTTGCATTTCAAGTGTTGACATGTGATTTTCTTGATAAAGGTGTGTTCTTTTGACTGCTGAAGATCATGCTTGAAATGGATAAATCAATTATGCTCTTTGATTGGAGGGTTGGTATGTTGTTGCTTGCAATAATCTATTTCACTCTCTTTGGATAAGTTGCAATCTGGTTTTTAAGAGTTGTAACTTACCTTTCACTATTGGACTCATCCTTGGATCAATTCCATTGATCCAAGGTATGTTTTAAATCTTCTTATTATAACTGAATGAAAAAAATTGACATTCATCGTTTGTGTGGCTTAACGGACTAAACTTGTGTTTGTGGAAAATTCTTTATTATCTTGGAAACAATGCTTGCATTCTATTTTGTGTTGAGCTCGGCTTTTCTTGTCGACCCTTGTAGGCACTTATGGCGTCAAGGGAATTAGGAACCCTACTTTTGGATTCTTGAGATAAATAGATGGTTGTGTACCCTAATAAACACATGGGATTCAGGTAAGTTACCTAACTACTATTATTATACCCCTTTACGAGGGATGACATTCTAACCTAAGTTGTTAGCTTGTAATGAAGTGACCTAGGGGGATGCTAAGTTATTTTTGAACCTATAGTTTCTGGTTAAAACTACATCCTAACCTAGGGTGGAAAACTATTGTTGGGGGTTATATCCTAAGGTTATTTATTTAAACTAACCTAAGATCTAACCTAAGAAAATTCTAACTATCCTAACTATTGGGATATGAAAGGGGACCTAGGGGCCATTTGCAATGGGAACTAAGTGGTGGTTCCAAGGCTTTTTATTGGGATTTGTTTTGATTTGGTTTTTAATACATGAAAGGACTGCCTAGTGTGGTAGGGGTTAGTGAAAGTTAGAGGAATCTACATGGAGGCATCTCTAAGTTTGGAAATGCATTACGAATTGCAATTGGGTCTCACCAAATATGAATGGTGGTGGCAAGGAAAGATAAGTGGGAAAATTGGTTTTAATGGCATTAATGTGCCTCGGGTTTGGTGAGCAAGCCATCTTGGAAGGCATGTTGGTGGATTCATTGGGGGTTGTTTAGCTTTGCATGCTTCACAATTTTCACTCCACATGGAGCTATCTGGTTCTTTGAACCAGCAGTTTGATCTCCACTTTGTAGCTATTTTTGAACTCTCTAAGCTATTTTCGGTCCGAGGAATGTATAAGTGGGATTGTGGAAAAATAATATGGTTGTTTGATCTTGTTTGGAGAAGAAGAGGTCTTGGAAACTCGGTTGGAAGTCTTCTTCAAATCGGTAGAGGCACTATCAGGCATGATAGGCTCTACCCATTAAGATTTCTTTCTTTCTTCTAAATGATTCATTAAAACAATTCTACTCACTAGGAAATTTTATATTTGCTTGATGTATGTGGTTATTTACTTGCATGTAAGCTTGGAAAATTTGTGGGTTTTGGAATATGAATCCTTTGGCTTTATTGATAGTTTTTTTTTTGGAAAACTTCTCTGTTTTGGTTGTTAGATGGTTGCATGTAATTGTTTTGGAACTCTGCAATCTGTACTAGAAGCTCTTTTGACCTCTGTAACTTGAACTAGTAGTTTTGTACTGTATTTAAGCTTGTAGCTTGTTTTTGAAGCTTGTTTTCTTGCATTTGAAAATAAGGTGAAAAGAGTTGGCTTATTACTTGTTGGGTTCTGAATTCATTATTGTATTGTCACATTTTGATCTTGTACTTAAGCTCGTTGAGCTTGAATTAGGAACTCCTTGGCTGTTTTTAACTTGAACTAACAGTGTTGTTGGGATGGTCTTGTATCTCTATTTATGGTTGTGTTCGGGTAGTTGTTATAGCACTCCATGAATACTCTGAACTAGTATTGAAGTTGTGATTGGTTATAAGCTTTATTTGGACCAAGTGGTTGTTGAACTATGTGCAAACTTATGGAGGTTCTGAACCTTGATACTTGTATACAGATCTTATGAACTTTGTACTCATTGTTGAGTTATTGCATCATGCTTTGTACTTGAGTTCTGTACTGAGATTTTATTCTTCCTTATGAAAATGGAAGGCCTAAACCCATAATAGGGTGTTGGTATTATTTTGAGTTTTTACAAAAGCCATGTTATTCCGATTTAGATTCATGTTTGAACTTGAGTTGTTTGAACTTGTGATCTATGTGCACAAAATACAACACAACATATAGGTATTCTTGTTGGTCATTTTGATTTTGTATGAAGGAAATCGATGAGTTGTTTACTTACTAGTATTTTCTTTGAATTGAAAACTATAGTTTCCTTTTAGTACTGTTGATGAAGGAGTCTTGTGAGTTGTTGGTCAAATTTGACCATGTAACTTCCTTACCTCCTTTGTTTTGATGATTGAAGGAATGGTTGTTTACTTTTTCCTTTAGACTGCACTGTGTTTTAAACTTAATGGGGCATGTGAATCTTAGAGTGTATTGTATACATATCTACTCTGAGCGTATTCTTGTCTTGTGGGAAATCTTGACTTGCTTTGTTCTTGAAATAATTAGGACTGGAACTTTGTTCTATTATGAAACCGATGTATCAGTTGTAAGAGGTTCATGGAAGAGTTACTTCTTCCTTTCTATCTTTTAATTGGATCAAACCCTACCTTGTCATATGATGTTTGAGGAACTAGAGAGGTCTGTGGTTATCTTGTTCAGACGAGTTGGAAGAAGGAAGGACAAAACTAGTCTTGTCGAGTCTCTTAAATATTTACTTCCATATGTGTAGTAGGATTTGGTTGAATGCTAAGTTCTAATCTGATATTTTGTTTGTAGTCCAAAAGTTTCAGTACCATTTATATGGATGTTAACAATGTGAATTTGAAATTTGGATTCTTCTCATTAGCAGTTTGTGTTAATGTTTGTAATGGTGATTCAGTCTTCATTTGTAGTGACTTTCCAATCTTTTCTATTGGAGGACTTTTTCTCAACTTGTTATACTCTTGTTGAACCACCTTGTATTAAAGAGAGAGAGAGAGAGAGAGATACTCTCTTGGGAGGGGGCAATCTATAGTTTGAGACTGTACTAGTGTTCTCTTCTTTGAACTATTTTGAATTTGAGCTAAGTGATGAGGTTAGGTCTTCTGGGAAGGTTTCTTGGAAAATTGGAGGTATTCGGGATTGACTGTGCATTTTGGTTTTGAGCTCTCTTTTGGAAACTAACTTAAGAGTTTCTAAGTTGTTTTAGATGTTGGATTTCATTTCATAGTATAAATGAAATGAAATATGGTTTGGATCCTTGTGGGTATGTGATCCTTTTTTGTTGACTGATAAGTTTATGGATTGAACTTTTCTTTATTCATTCTCTTCTTTGTCTTTATTTAGGGATAGAACTTACTAATATCATTATGTTGTAACTAACCCTTTTGCAGATTGGGAAAAGTTAAATGTGCTCTTCTATCTTTGTGAATTTAAGAGATAAATTAATGACAAGGCTTGTTATTGATCCAAAACTAAATTGATAGGATCTATTAAGTATTGTGGTATAATTTTGAAGTTGCAGATTATAAAATGTTACTATCTTAGAAGTAGACCAGATTTCTTAATTGTACTTCTTACTTGATGTTATTTCTTATGATTACTTGCTTGATGTTTTACATTGATTCATGAAAGAAAAGTTGTTTAATGAAGCAATTAGTGGAATGCACTTTACTTTAATGCTTAGTGCTTATCATGCTCAGTTCATTGAACTGACCCATGCTAGCAATTTTGTAGATGGACATCGTAAGTGATTAAAGAAGACATGAACTTTCATGTTGTATTGGGTTATTTGATTTTGAACCTTATGTAAAGAGTTTTGATTCATTCTTTAATTGTATAAAAGAAAAATTGTATTCTTTTTGGTTTGAAGGTTGTTTTTCATACAACATGCCTGAAATACTTATTCTTGTAAATGAAAAGTTTTAAATGAGGAATTTGAATGTTGGAGATTTACTTGTATTGGTTGTGTAATCTATCTTATATTTATGAAGAATATGGAATTTCTATCTTGATAACATTATTCATATCTGTTATATGTATAATTCGGATAAACTTGATAAGTTAGATAAAAAAAAGAGGGATTAGTTTAATCTCTCTTAGTAGGTTGCATGCTTGGTTATGATTGCATAAGTTATCAATCTTATCTAAACAATTCTATTATAGTATTTAAATGTGTAATGAATATGTGATGGAACGTTAGAGTTTGTGAAAGATAAGAAGGGTTTGACAAACCCTAACACTTAATCAAATAGAGGAAGGTTCTTCCTCATAAATGATACATAACCCAAAAAGGGTGACATGATCATTAAACGTAGACTTCATTTCTTATAAAGTCTACCATGGTTGAACCTAATTGGTGACTACACCTTCTATGAATGATTATGATGTATGTAATGGAACTTATGCTATTGTTGTCCTATTTTTGATTAACTGTTGTTAAACTAAATGAATGAACAATAAAAGCAATCATGAGTTAGAGGAAGTTCTTAAATGCTTAATTGAACCAAGTATAGAACAAGGACTTGAGGAGTGTTGGATTAGGGTTTTACATGGATGTGTAATCTATTTTATAATCCAAATTAACTTAACCTTAATAACCTCCTTGGTGTATGTACATCATGATGAGGTAGTTTTTCATAGGATGTTGGCACACCAACTATGTAGGAATGTACCTTCGAGAAGACTTGGGTCTTCCCGAGGATACAACATTGTAGTTGACATGTGGCAACACCCTTCTGCATTGATCATCTAGATCTACACACAATAAGGACTTGAACTTAGTTTTTCTCTAGGTCAAGTTAGCAACATGTTTAGGATAGGGAGTAACTTTCTATAACTCAGGGTACTTTGGCACATCTCGGTTGACTTAGGTCAACCAGTATGCCCTTTTACCCTAAGTCATCAAAAGTGTCTTCCTATAATAGACTATGTTCCTAACTCGGGCTAGGGTTAAACCTTGAACAAGTGGACTGACAGTAGTCAGTAAAGACCTTTCATGATAACAGAGGAGTGAGGTGAAGGACATATTCCAAAATGATGAGTATGTCATCTAGGAATAGCGACATACATAGTATGTTGTAAAATCTTTGGCCAAAGTATCACAAGCTGCTAGTTGCGTTGTCCTATGTCACCTAGTTTAAAGCTACGTGATACCAGATGAATATTGGTAACAAATATTTAGGTATGTTCTTTAAACAAGATCACTCAGTACCTAGATTAGGGTGAAAACCAAGTATACAAAGTATATGATAAGTATTCAATACTTAAAGTGAAGCATTGATCAAAGTATCTCATGTTTTGAAATATTTTTGATATGTATACAACTTGCTAAAGATGATGAGGGTGTATATGAGATATTTTGAGATATTGTGATTATTATTTGTATCTATGCTCACATTTATTTTTGCAGACTTTCTAAATTATAGATGATGGTATTTATAGTATGGATGGTGTACTTGTTGTAATTTTCACTTCTATATATATAGGTGGAAATCAAGTGGATTAGTCATGGTGATAGAGTTTAGGTCATGTAGTGGCATGGCGGATTTAGGTTTGTTTAGGCATGGTGGAGTTAGGTTCGATTTAGGCATGATGAGTTAGGTTATGTTTAGGCATGGTTGTTTAGGTCATTTATTGTCCAAGTTTTTGTAATATGAGAGATAAATGTTGATGTATATACTAGGTATGGTTTTTAATTTCCAAATTTGTGCCATAATGGAAATGTGAAAATGATAAATGGATAATTTGATGATGTAATAAAATGTGTATGAGTTGATGCTTATTAGGTTTAATTTCTAACTATTGATATAAAATAGAAACTAACTAGGGTAGAATGTGAATAGGAAAGGAAAGGGGGGGGAATTGGTTAGGGTAAAGAGTGGTGAGCTAACCTCCAAGGGCCCCATGCCCTCAGAGTGCTTCCTACATAGTCCCGGTGAAAAGGGACCTCAGGTCGATGTAGTTCTCCCATAAGCTAGGGAAGATTGTGATGAAGTAAAGAAATGGATTGATAGGTGTTTAGGCATGGGTGAATGTAGGTCATAGGCATGATTGAGTTTAGGTCATAGGCATGGTTGAGTTTTTTTAAATAAGTGTGTCGATGATCTAGTCTTGTATAGGATAATCAATAAGTAATGAGGAAGGTGAAATGGTAAGAGGTGGTAAAAGAGCCACTTAATTGATAAGAACCCTAATGAGTCAACCATACCTAAGAGGGATCATGAACATAAGACCCTAAAGGCATTGCATAATGGACCATTCTAAGGGTGAAGAAAGTCACATAATCATGAAATGTCACATTTACGGCAAGTCCCTTGAGTAAAGAGGAAATTAGGCTAAAAGGCAAGGAGGTGAGAATGGGTGATTGAGCGTAACTTAGTGTATGACAACGTGTGTCTTTGAACAAGAAACCCAGGATCAAGAATAGGCAAGTCCATGACAAAAATTTCATCTTTTTCTTCATTTGTTTGTTTTTAATAGACTGATCGATGCGGGAAGTCTATATGGGATGAGTATATTATCTCCTTGAGGTCTTCATGAAGTTGATCGATGCGGGAAGCTTCTGGATATTTTTATTGAATTTTGAAATAACTATGATATAGCTTTATCCTTCAAGGGAGCAGTCTATTTATAGTGGTGGAATTAGAGTGAAGAGATGTCCCTTTTGAGGGAGTCATCTTTTTCTAGAAGTTTGACTCAAGGAGTTGTATCCCTTTTTTTTTTTAGATGTTTAAGTCATGGACAAGACTATAGAGGAAGGGTAGGATTTTGTTTAGAAAACAAACCATAGTACACATGAGTTAATTATGAAAGGGGTGGTTTTGAGTGATGAATGACCATGGGATTCCATCTAGAGAAGATGAAAAGTATCCATGAGAATCATGCTATGAGTAGAGCCATGGTACTCATATTGAAGACAAGGCTAAAATGGTGATGGGTAATCACATGATTCTTGTTTAGTCATGGATCCTCAAAATGGGTAATATGGAAGGTGAACAACACTCAAGGGATGAGATCAATTGACAAAAAGTGATATAGGACTTGATATCAACAATAAAATGGTCAAGATGCAAGGCATTAAGGGGCTCAGGTTCGGGTTTACCTTTGAGTGAAGACAAATGATAAGCACCTGATCCATAGGCATGGGTAATGATATAGGGTCCAAGCCAATTAGGAGAAAATTTTCCCCATTTACTTTTCTCCTCTTTAGTTACATGTTGATTTTCTTTTAGGATGAGGTCACCACCTGAAGGTTCATTCATGAACACATTTTTCATATGCATGTTTGATACATTTTTGGTAAATTTGGAGATGGTCAAGAGCATTGAGATGATGTTCATCTAATAACTCAAGTTGCACTAAACAATCTTGGTGAAAAATTCATCATCATTGAGCATGTCTTGTAGTGAGATGCGAGAGATGGAATCTAGACTTCAGAGGTAAGACAACCTCGGTACCATAGACCAAGAGAAAAGGGTGTGGCAGTAGTCAAAGTGTGAATACTAGTATGATAAGCCCACAAGGTGAAAGGAATGTGCATATGCCAATCTTTCCCAGTATCATTGACTACCTTCATAAGAATTTTGTTCAAGGTTTTATTGGTTGATTCAACTTGACCATTGGTTTGTAGGTAATAAGGTGATGAGAAACTAGAGTTGATGCCAAAAGTGTCATCACATAGTTTGTGTAGGGTTTTGTTTTTGAATTGTTTTCCATTATCAGTGATGAGGTGGTGAGGAACACCAAAATGAAAAATGATGTGATGGTTGATGAATTCACATATTTTCTCAGCTTTTGTAGAAATGAGAGGAATGGCCTCTACCCATTTAGTGTAATATTCGGTAGTGGTTATGATCCATTGGTGGCATTGTGAAGAATGGGGTTGATCTCACCGAAAATATCCAAACCCCATTGAGAGAAAGGCCAAAGGTCTCATGTGACCTGTAAGGCATGACTAGGTGTGTGGGAGATTAGCATGTTGTTGGCATTTCATGCAACATTTGACATAATCACAACAGTCATGGTTTAGGTTGGCCAATAATAGCCTAGGTGAAGGATGTGTTTTGTGATAGCTAAACCACTAAAGTGACCTCCACAAATTCCATCATGGACTTCCTTAATGGTGTAGGGAATTTCAGAACTTGTAAGGCATCGTAAGAGAATGCCATCAAAGCCACTTGTAAAGAAGACCACCCATGATGACATAATGGGAGACACTTTTAAGAAAGGCACATTGTCCATTACGAGTGAGATCAGTGGGTAAAATGGAAAGGGAAAGATAGTCTACATATTGCTTATACCAAAGGTCACATGGGTCGGGGAAATGGTTCCGATGGAGTAACTTCACAAGGTAAATAAGAGGGTGATTGTAGCCTTTGTATGGTGACAAATATTTTAGAGTCAGCGGTGAAGTAGGTATCTGAGAAGCCAAGCAGGCCATGGTATCTACAAAAATTTATTGGTAGAATGTGGGGTGGTTTGAAGTGTATAATGGTCAAAGGTGGTCAAAAGTATGTCTACGTGATGCTTATACTTTTGAAGGATCTCATTATGACACTTGGTATATACCATTGACTTGGTTTATGACCAACTAAGAATCACCAAAGATATTGATTGTCTTAACATCTAAGGCATATGCAACCTGGAGACCCAATACGAGTGCTTCATATTCCACAATATTGTTTGTACAATCAAAATCAAGTTTGAAAGACAAAGGCATAGGTTCACCATCAAGAGGAATGAGGATAACACCAGCCCCACCCCCATGTTGACACTTGGAGCCATCAAAGAAGAGTGTCATTTGGTAAGTGGGTTCATCCAGGGAAAGGGTAGCTATAGACTCATCTAGGAAGTCAAAGTTAGATGGTTGATCCCCAGAAATAGGTGCATCAACCAGTTGGTCAGAATTTCCTGGCCCTTAATGGACTTTTGATGAATGAATTCAAGGTCAAGGTCGGAAGAAGCATAAGCCAACATGTGTGGCACATTGATGTTGATAGGGTTTGGCATACATATAGTGTAATGGGTCAGTATTAGTAATGACAAAGGTTTTGTGATTGAGTAGGTAATGGTGGAGTTTGGTGGTGATGAAAACTAAGGCTAAGTAGAGTTTTTTGGTGTGGGTATATCTAGTTTCATAGTCTAGAAGGGTATGAATTATGTAATAAACCACTTTCTCTCTATGTTGCTCATCATGATGATGAGTGAGCATGGCACCTAAAGAATGGTCAATGGTGGAAATATATAAGTAAAAGGGCTGGTCATCCTTAGGAGGAATGAGTACTGGGTGGTTGAAGAGGTATTGTTTTAAGGCCTCAAAGGCTTTATGGCATTCATCATCCCATTTGAATGAAACATCTTTCTTGAGAAGATGATGAAATGGTTGATATGGTCGAAAAGTTGCGAGATAAAATGATGAATGGATTGCAACTTTCCTTGTAGGATTCAAGTTGATGGAGATTAGTGGGTGGAGGCATTTCTAGAATAGCCTTGACTTTAGTAGGATCGACTTCTATGCCACACAAAGAAATGATGAAACCTAGGAGTTTTCTGAAAGTACCGCAAAGATGCACTTCTTTGGTTGAAGATGCACACAATACTTGATGAGACGGTCAAAGATGACTTTAAGGATGGATAAAGTGTTTGGTTTGATGTTTAGATTTGGCCAGAAGATCATCTACGTAATCTTCCAATATGTGATGCATGATGTCATGGAAGATGTAAGTCATGGCTCATTGATATGTAGCACCAGCGTTTTTGAGGCCAAAAGGCATGACTCGATAGTAGAAAGTCCCCCAAGGGGTGATGAAGGAAGTCTTGTGTTGATCCTTTGGAGCTAGTAATATTTGATTGTAGCTCGAGAAACCATCCATGAGTGATAAATTTCATGGCCAGTGGTGAGATCAACTAGTTGGTCAATGCCTGGTAGGGGGAAATCATCTTTGGGACAAGTGAGGTTGAGGTCATAGAAGTTCATGCAAATGTGAGTCCCCTATCACCTTTGTGATAGGAATGATGTTAGAAATCCATTGGGGATAATCAATGGGTAGAATGAAGGAAACCGAGAGAAGGCATTGAAGCTCTTCTTTGACCAAGAAGAGCAATGTGAGGATGCATTTTCCACAGCTTTTTTTGATGGGTTTGGCATCAGGGATGGTTATGATATTGTGGACCATGATTTTTGGGTCAATACTAGGCATATCGGCATAGGACCAAGAAAAATGTTGCTATGGTCCCAAGGAAAGAGGTGAAGGCTTCTGTTCAAGTAGCATCTAAGGATTGGCCATCTTTAGAATGTGTGGGTCATCCTGAGTGTTAATGTTGATTTTGATGGTCGATTCATTCAACATGGTTTGCATCTCAGAGGGTAATGATTGATGAATATAAGATTCTTCCACACCAAGGTAGGTGAGGATGGACTCATCATCTAACATTGAATGACATTAATAGAAGGCATATCATCATCGATCATGTCAGGATACAGGAATGGGAGAGAAGAGGGAGCTTCACCATCACATTGATAGGTCAGTGGTCCCAAGGAAATGGTGTTTACAAAAAAAAAAAGTTAGGAGGAATAGATTCGGGATCTATGGACTCCATGGGTGAAGATGGTAATGTGGGTGAATGAGATGGGGAAGATTTCCCATCCTGATGAGGTCGAACATGAACCTTCTTGGAGGTGGAGCATCAAAACCAATGCCACTATGGTCATTGTGTTTACGAGAGGTATAGAAATGACAGTATGGTGGCCTTGTTCATAAAATCCAAAGCCAAATCCTTTCCACACACACATGGTGGAGGAAAGTGTGAGTGAAGTGGTGGTTAGTGAGGGAGTGTAGGTTAGATGAAAATGGTTGGGCTTGGGATGGAGGTTTGGGTTTATAGGTGGCAATATCAAGTCCCCCATATGTTAGATTAGTGTGAAGGTGGGGAGGGCCATAAGGAAAAACATCACCAATGTGGATGTCATAATAGCTAGGGTGTTGACATAAGTTCCCATACTCTTGTGGGGTGAGGAAGGTGTCGATATTGTATAGGTGGTATTCCCCCAGTGAGGCATTGAAAAACACCTTCTAAGGGATCAGTAGTCGGTATGTGGGTAGTGGGGATAGATGGCTCACTAGATGATGGGGAAACAGTGTGTCGTGGTAGAGAGCTACAAAACTAGTGTGGGGATAACAAGGTTAGATGTAGTAGAGGTAGTGGTAGTTTTTGTGGATGGGCTTGTAGGTGAAGGTGAAGTAGTGATAGTGGCAGATGCCTTGACTGTACAAGCACATCATTGGGCCGATATAGCATGTTACAGTCTTGAAAGGTGATGGGTCGGTAGGGATGGTGTAATTATGTCCCTCATGTTCAAATTTGAGGCAGCGATGTAAAGTCAAGGGACACAACCCATGGCATGGATCCAAGGTCAGGTGAGGCCAGCAACAAGTTATACTAGAACTCCCCTTCTAGGACATAGAAAAGTTTTGGGATAGTGCGGGGACCCACACGGACATGGAGAACAATGGTACCTAGGGTAGAGGTCATGGCATCATTGAAGGAGTGCAACATAACCAGGTTACCATGCATGTAATTGGTAGGTATTCACATTTGGTCATATGCATGGGAGGAGATGATGTTAATGCTAGCACCACCATCGATCATAACACATCGTATGCATATATTATCGATAAAGATGAGATGAAAAGAGTGGGGTCGGGGTCATGTTAGCTGGAAGGGAGTGATCTCTTCATCTAAAAAAGTTGAGGGTGGCCACTTGGTGAGTAGGTGGAGGTGTAGAGGAAGGTGACCTAGTGAGAGAGGCTACGTGGTGAGGGGTAATGATGGAGGCTACGGGTGTGGGGTCATTTGGTAAGACTTCAATAGATTGAAGGACCTCCATGAGGGCTTGACGATGTGACTCTAAGGTTTGGATGAGGTCATATAAAGACATTTTGAGGGGGATTGGTGTAGTTGTTTTAGCATTGTGTGATGTGTGACCCCATCGAAATAGGATATGTAGGACCTCGAATGGTGACTTTGGGTATGGGTGTGGATGGTATGTTGGGTACAGGGTTGGTTGATGGGCTAGTTGCTTTTTCCTTTCCCCTTCTTTTCGAGCATGGGTGGTAATGTTGATCATGTTAATCGAGGGAGGTGGATGAAGAGGGTGTGTCATGGAAGGTATAGTGGCATGAGGGACAAAACCCTAGTGGGGATATGATCCTTGTGAAATGAGTAGGGTGCATTGGCATTTGGGTGGTGGTTTGGCCAACTCTCTTATATGGACCATGTTAATCTCAAATCTTGGGGGTGGATCAAAGAGTTGTGGGGTGGAGATTTTGGTCATTGAGTAGGTAATGGGAAGAAGATCTATGGAAATTGGTGAAGGTGAAATGGGGTCCTCATCAAGAAGATCATCATCATCAAAATTTTCTTCGGGAGGACATAATTGGACAAGGGCAGTTTTTAAAGCCTTATAGTTCTCTACATCATGTCTTGGCACACGATGGTAGGCAAAAATTTTGGTTTCATCAAACCCTTTTGGTTTGGGTTTGAGTGGGTCGTAAGGTCTAAGAGGTGGTAATGTGATGACAAAAGTTTTGAGGAGATTGGTTAAGATTTTGGCATAGGATCCTGCTAGTGGATCACAATGGGAGGTGAATGTGGGTTTGGGTGTAGGTACAACTGATTGTGGAGGAAGAGGCTTTACAGGAGGGGGTGGGTTGTTTACTAGTTTGGTGTGTGAGTGGTCTTAGGTCTTGGTTGCATCTACTTGGGTATGGGCATGGTAGAAGAGCTAGTGGTGGAAGGTTTGGTTGGTTTAACTACCTTATTGGAGGGTAGTGAGATTTTTAGCTTTAGGTTACATCTTTTTGGGCAATGATGACATGGGTGTATGAGATGTGGAGGGAAAAGAAGATGGTGGAAGAGGATGGGTTACCCATGGGGGTAACTGAGGTGTTGTGGAGGTGGGTGGTGTAGGTTGGGTAGGAGGCATGAGTGAAAGAGAAGAAAGTGTCATGGGTAGTGAAGAAGTTATGGATGGTAGTGGAGGTATGGGTGGTAAGAAGGTTACGGGTGAGTGCGGAAGTTGTGTGGGTCACTTGGGTATATTAGAGGTCTGTGATGAGGAAATGGGTTGTTGTGGTTCTTGGTTTACTCGGTGGATGGGGGTTTCTTGGCTAGGGTCGAGGGGTGAGGTCCTAGGATGGATGGAAGGGGTGAAGGTGATAATGGTGTGGTAGGCGAGGTTGGTGTATGAGGCCTAGGAGGTTGGATCTTCTTTTTAGGGGCGGGGTAAGTTTAGTGTTAGTTTTGGAAGATGTGGCTAAATCTAATTTGATGGGTGGGTGAGTAAGGCTAGCTGTCGGTATGACCCCTAAGGTAGTGATAGGTTTAGGTAAGGGAGATGATATAGGTGAGGGTAGGTGTTTGGGTGTAGATGTATGTTGGGTTATGGGAAGAGGTGTGAGTTGGGCCATGGGTGGTGACATGGAAGGTGTTGCAATAGTCATGGTTGTGTTTGGTTTGGTCACTCAAACACTTTTGGATAGATAGTGGAGGTGTCAGTGAGGGACAACTACATTTGTGTTGAAACAAGGAAGTAGAAGGCATCCCCAAAGTAAGGCTCTATCGACATAGTCCAGGTGATCATCGGGAAAGCATGAAAATGGTACTATTGTAAGTGGGGCCAACGTGGATCAAGTGTAAATTCCCATAAAATGTGTTTGAGATACAGGGAAATGGCTAGCCTCGGACTCTGTGGGTAAGAGAGCCGAAAAGTAGATCAACGGGATCTTGAAGGTCCGATGGTGAATGGTCATCTAAAGGTAATGGTATTTATAGGATCCTCCATGGGTAGAGGAGAGGATGGGCTAGATGAGGTGGACTCTCCTTGTGATGGTGTAGGTAGTGGACATGTATCTCCTATGAGTAGGAGAGGTGTCCACTGACAACTTGCTCAAAATTTGAGGGGTCAAAGGTGGCATGTGCTAATTATAGGCTCTTCCACGGGTGAAGGAGAAAATGAAGGGGGTTCCTCTATGGGTGGGAGTAGATGAAATAGGTTCTTGTGTAGGTAGTAGGGAGCTCGGGCTAAGATTTCATCTATGGAAGGAACATGAGGCAATTGGGAAGCAAACTGGTATGTCATCAAAAATAGCATGGACCTCACGGACATTGCTATCATTGTTTGAAGTGTCACCAACTTGGTTGGTTGGAAGATGGGGCATGATTAGGAATGGTTTCTTGAAGATATGTAGGTTTTGGTTAGTGGGTGCATTTGGGCTATCCAAGACTAGATCTCCATTGTCTAACATTTCTTGGATGATATTCTTGAAGGTGATGTAGTTATTATCACTATGACCTTTGACACGATGATAGTTACAAAATTCATGTTCCTTATACCACGCGGGCATGGGGCACTCAGGGTCAAAACTAGTATGTGGTTTTATAGGTGGAAGGGTAATGGCACCATCCTTAACAAGATTTTCCAAAATAGAAGAATAAGATTCTCCTATCAAGTGTACTTTCATTTGTTCTCATCTAAACTAGAAAGCTTGGATGGAGAGAGATTAGAAGGAGGTTTGGTTGGGTTTGATTGATGAGGGGGCCAGCCTTGAGAACTATGGCATTGGCAAGATCCTTTGGGTTTTGAATAGTTGTTTTGGGGTTTTGAAGATGAAGAAGCATCATTTGATTTGAATGTGATGTTCTTGTTATGAAGTTGAATTTTCTTCTCTTTGATAACATGAATTTCCAATTTTTGTGCCATGGTGAATGCCTCATCAAAAGTGTGAAAGGTCTGCACCTACAGGGTTGGTGAGATGTGTCTTGCACAAGCTCAGTAAACAACTCTATGAGTTCAGTTTGAGGTAATTGAAATGTGAGCTGGTTAATTAGGTTGCGCCAACTGAGTGAAAAAAGTCAGCGATAGACTCATCATCATACTTATCATGTGGAATAAAGATCAGTCATGGTAACCTTCTTAACAATGTTGATGGAGAAGTGATCTAAGAAGGCTTGGGCTACTTGATTAAATGAGTAGATGGAGTGTCTTGGTAGCCCACTATACTAGTCCAATGTAGGTCTTGTCAGGGACATCGGGAAGGTCTGTAGGAGTAAAGCATCATCATGGGTGATCAGGTAACACCCATGTTTGAAAGACCACAAATGTTGTTGTGGTCTTCTTTACTATTGAAATGGTTGAATTTTGGCATTTCCCAATGTAAGGTATGGGTGAATAGGGATGGATGGATGAATGGGCTCATTATAGATTTCATCATAGGTGAGAGAATTGCGCGAGCCCAAAACCGATGCTTCTAGTGTCATCCTTTCCATCATTGATTTGATGAGGTCATTGGTAGGTTGTGGTGGAAGGGTTCCTCTTGTGGCATAAGGGGGCTGGTATTGAACCTGTGATGACATGGGTGGCATTCCATTATGGTGATGCCAAATAGGGAGGTTGAGAATAGGGGACCAATATAGAGGTATGTATCCAGAATGGGTGACATGATGAGAGATAGGGGGTTGTTGATAGTATGTGTATGTAGGTGGGATGGTCGTAGTGACTCTAGTAGTGATTGGGGGCAGTGTTTTTAGTGGATGGAGAGGACAAGATTATGGAATGGAGTAGGGGTCACCGACACCATGGGTGGTTGTGTTGTAATGGGTATTTGTGAGACAATGGGTGCGAGATGAGGGTTATGGTCTGGGTGGTCGATGAGGGACAATAGATACTACATGTGTGAGTGATGATACTACAAGACAAGTGGTCATGGCAGTATGGGTCCTAGCTATGAAACCACTGGGGGTGAAGTAGGTGAAGGTAACACCACATTATTAGGGGCTGATGCAGAAGTGGGAATAAGGGTAGGAGAGATGGATACATGCATGCCATATATCAACTAACCTTGAGGAGTCTCGGGTGGAAGAGTGGGAAAGGTAGAACTATAAGGCCATGGGATTCTGATCAAGGAGTCATGTGAAAATTCCTCATTTCCTACTGGAAAATGGTGGTAGGTAGGGTTGGATCCATGGGTGATAGGACAGAGGGTGGTGAAGGACTAGGTGGGAGTGGTTGATGACTTGCATGAAATATAAGAGCGTTAGCTTGATTGTGAGTCAACACCATGTGAATGAATGTATATCAGGTGATGTTGTATCCTACAGATGACACAGGAGTAGTGAGAATGAAGAAAATAGGTGTCTATAGGTAGATTTGGGTAATATATCAGTTGATGTTCAATACAGGGTAACCGAACACTAGGTTAAGGATGATTCCGATGTCCGGTTCAGGGGGTAACCGAGGTCAAGTTATATGAGATAGAACAATTTTATCAAATGAGGAAAAGACTAGTGATGGTTAGATGAACAAGTTATATGATGATTATTTATCAAAGTAGAGAGAGTACATAGAGACTCACAGAACTCTGACAACAAAGAAAATGAAATAAGGGTTCTTTTAGGCAATTTAACCCAAAAGAACAGAAAAAATGCCGTTAAGAAAAACTGATGCCGTCGGGGGGGTAACCATGTCGATTCTTACTTGTGAAAATTGGAAAATGTGTAGAAAAATGGATTGTTGTGAATTTTAGTGAGATAAATAATCAACCCAGAGGTCTGAGATGATGCAATGAAGTCTTGACACACTCAGAAGAAGTCAGAATACTCCAACTATGATTGTGGAGTGTGTAAGGCAACAAAATGGAAAAATGGAGAAGTGTATCCTCACACCTCAAAATACACGTCAATCAAACACTAAAAACATGTACCTAACAAGTGATTTTTAATGTGTTGAGATTATGCTATTTAGAAGACTGACTCATGAATTTAGAATAGAGTTTTTGGTGAGGAAGGCTTCCTACGAAGAAGGATATCTAAAAGGAGAGGTTTCAGGTATGTTATGGCGGGGGCGGGCCATCCTCTAAGATAATGACTTGACAGAGGTAATGAGCTGGGGAGTACCTACCAATCTGATCATGTGATCATGGACAGGTGTTCCTAGGTAAGATGTTGTTTAAGAAAGATGTGTATATTTCAATTTTGTGTAAGTTTGGTAAGACACAAAAGAGAGAGAGATGTGCTTTCTACAATTCTTTGTGTCAACCATCAGTTGGGCATGACTTCCAACATATAGGTTTCCCTCATTTTAATGTGAGCTAAATGTAGCAAATTAGAATGTAATGCAACCAATTTTAAGCCCAAATCAAAAATATTACGTTCGATGAAGCAAAATGATGAATAGGAGAGGGTATGCTCTTTCACTAAATGCAAAAGCAAAGAAAGAAGAATGATTCCTTTTAAATGCACCAAGAGAAATGTTTCTTTTAGAGAAATTAGAAAGAAGAGAGGATTACTAGGGAAGAAAATTACTATGTAAGCCTTTTAAAGGGAAACAAACACACAAATTTCACCTAGAAATGAAGAAAATGCAATAGAACCCCTGATGGGTCCCACCAGGCATGCCAAAATGTTTCACCATTTTCTTTACATTTTTGAATGATGAAATAGATAGGGTTATGGGCTAGGAGGAATACCTATTAAATGGGTTGGTTGATGGTTGTTGTGTGTTCTGACTTCTCGATCCAGTGCTGATTGTGAGAGCTTCCTTTTGGCTAGGAGGAACTACCTATAATAGAAAACAAGACCACAAAAGAGAAGTTAAATGATATATGATAGTGGACTACCTAGCGTATGCTAGTTCTGAGAAGTGTGATACTTCCTAGATGGTTATCAATCCACTATTTAAAAAAATTAATGTGAGAAATAAGTAAATTCCTACTGTAGTTGATATGATTTAGGTATCTCATTCAAGTACAATAAGAAAATCCAATCACAACAGGCTAGGCTATAGTTGGATCTAAAGGATGAAGTATTGTCAAGGTACTTGGGACTAGTCAGGGTCTGATTCTAGGTTGTTTAGGTCAATTGGTAGGAGGTTTTTGGCTCTATTCTTGGGTAGGGTATGAAACATAGAGACTAGTGTCAATCTTGTATGACCGATGATGGTTTAGTAATAACTGATGATGGTTACTATGGATTTTCAATAACTCAATATTTCATGGTTTAGGGATTTGTCTGAGACTAACTCGGGGATGGTGAGGAGTGGGTGTAAGTCTGGGGAGGTGTTGGAAATACTCAGAGGTGTCTAACTATGTCAGGTATGGGTGATTTTATGGTGTGGGTGAAGGAATGATCAAACTTGTATGGAGATAAATGGTGGGGAAGTGAGAGTTCAAGTAGAAACTAATAACAAAGGTAACAAAGCCTACTAGAATGAAAATAGAAGAATGTTGGTTAACAAGATACTTATTGTGATGCAGATTCGATGGTTGGATGGAGGTGATGGTTGATCGGAGGAATGGTGTTTGGTGTCATGGCAGTGCTTCCTAGAATGCTACCATGGGTGTAATGCTTCTAGATCTGTCTGGATGATGGTTCTAGATGCTGGATGCACAAAAAGACCTTGGTTCTACTTGCATGTAGCTCCTCTTTCTCTTCCTTGATCTTAGAATGTGCCAACCTCCCAAACAAGGTTGCTAAGGTGAATAAATGGTAACCAACAATGGTTCCATCTTGACCGCATCGGTTAGGTGGATTCTCAGGTTTACTAAGGTGATTCCCTAGGTTTACTAAAATGGGTAGATCTTTCTAATTTCTTGGGCCAGTTGGTTTTTTTGTCTTATCTCATTAAGATAAGAAGTTATTGTTAATGGAAACTTCCTTCTAATGAGGTGGAATGTGGTTAGAAATCTTAGGAATTTATTTTAGGTTCTCTTATCTTAGGCAATTGATTTTAATGGGGTAGAGGGGCCATGGTTAGGTGCCCCATGTTTAAGTTGGTTATCCGATAAGGTATAAGAGTGTGACCCAATTTTGGTGTCTACATTTTTCCCCTTTTGTTGCGTAGCTTGTATTGGTAAGTGATGTTGACAAAAATAAGAAGTGGGTGCCCCATGTGTGGGTGAAGGTGATCCCCCTCAAACTAGGAACTGGTGAGGTGGAAGACGGAAGTGGTGAGTGGTTTGATAAAAGGTGGATGTGGTGAAAAGGAGTGTAGATGTGGGTGACTATGGGAAAGGGTAGAGGTCAAAAATAGGAAAACAAGTAAATAGGTGAGGGTAAAGGTAGTGGCGATCAAACACACGCATGCATTATAAATTGTGACATAGCTCCGTGTTGAAGAGCTTGCAAACTCTACATCGTCCAAGATCGTTAGGTTTATCTCGAACAAGGTTGAAGTGATTCGTATCCAAGGCATATGATATGGTGCGAGAAACACAATGTAGGTTAGATGTAGGAACAATTAGGTATGTTCTGTACACTCGGGGTAAATAACATAACAATAGACAAGGTAAGGTGATTAGATCAAACAACATGGGTAATAGTGTTGCAAGGTATTGTAAGCACATGAGTTCACAAGTCACTAACAATGTTTTGGGTCCAGTAGCTAGGTCATGACATGTGTAGGGCCGAGGTACGGGTAAAATAACAAGTCCTTAAATGTAATTACGGACAGAGAGATAGGTAATGTAGACTTGGAGGTAGGTTGCGATAAAGGTGGGTAAGGTCAAACAGTGGGTTGTGCATGGTGTATCCACATATGTATCCTCCTACCTATATTGAATGGGCTCATCGAAACTCTCTACACCAATATGAACTTCCACCGAACATGATCAAAATGAAACACCTTGTACTCACCCTCTCTACATGTTTGGAGCCATATAGGCTACTAAAATCTAAGTAACTCATGAGGATACTCCGATCAAGTAGGTAGATCCAAGTAAGTCATCCAAACAAAATCCCCGACTTGTAGTCCGAAAATAAATTTGTATAGTATCTTGTCCATCTCCTCTTCCCCATACGAGCCTTGTCTAATCTCCATCTCATGAAACCAAGGTGGTGATCACCAATTCCTCATGGCAACCCCGTTGGTTGAGCAATAACAATCTACTCCCGAGTCCCAAGCCTCGTAAGAGAAATCCAACATCTATATTGTAACGTTTGTGAGCCCTCTAGGGCCATAAATCTTTAAATCTATGTGTGACTAGGTAGGTCCCCACTCAAAAATTGTATGATGCTCCATCATCTCGGACACAACCCCTATCATCATCCACGTAGAAAATGACCACTCCCAAAATCTGACAAGGCATAACATGATGGCCATCATAATCATAGTCATCCAAACATGAACTGCTCTCTCGTAAATAAACATGACCATAAGAAAAACACCCTAACTCATATATCATGTCTATAACATCCTCCCCACAAAATCTAGTCATCACACCATCCATCTCTACTTAGTAATAGTATACACTCACTGCTCCATGGATTGGTAGTTTCAAAATACGGTGAACATCCTCTAGGGTAATAGTAATCTCCCATGTAGGTAACCAAAAAGTGTTGGTGGAAAAGTTCCACCTCTCTAGCAAAGGCTAATATCAAACCGAGACACCTATGGATCTATCTCGTAATACCTAATAGAAGAAAAAACAATAGATTCTACATGAGTCCAATCATCATCTAACATATCTTCCCTCACCTACTCTAAAATCAATGGAATGCAATCATGAATGTTTAATTTTGCATCCACCTATAAAAATAAAAAAGAAACAACTAGTGTTATCCATAAACATGTCAAAAACATATCAAAAATCAACAAAATACACCAACAAAGATCTAAAACATTCCTTTATAAAAATTTCAAAAACATGGATGAATCACCAATTATTGATCTCAATCACCGATGATTCTTCTTTGAATCATCGACAATTGCATCAATCACTAGTGATTCGCTAGGGAACCCGTGACGTCCCAAAAAAACAACAAGATCCTAACACTAACAAAAATCATAAAAAACATAAATAAAATTTACTTACCTTGGTCATTGGTGGTTTTCTCTATCTACTGAGGACACCATCACTCAAAACACTTAAAATCACCTTGAAAATGCTTGAACTCAATTTTCCAAGTTTTTTTACCTCATAGCTTAAAATGAAAAACTAATGGCTTAGGTATTTATATACCCCAATTTTCTCCATGATTCAATTGCCAACGATTTATACCAATTGTGGGCAATTCCCCTAAATGCCGAAATTTACCTATTTTAGCAAACCATTATCATTTTCTCCTTAAGCATGACAAAACATCCTTTACACAAGTTTGCCACTTTCAAAAGACCCAAAACCTAAGTCAAACAAACAAGCATCAACTTTCAGACTCATCATACATCTATGAGATGTGTGCCCTTTAGCGTACCATCACTTAGCATTCCTGTTAAACTAGTCTTCCTCTGCCGATCACACATCTATAGGTGTAGACCCCTTAGTTGCCCTATCAAGTTGATCCCATAGTATAAAATTTTGTTTGGTACCCCCTTAGACTAGGGAAACCTTTGAAAAAAAACACACACAAATAATTGGTGTTTCCTATATTGTGCTATAGCCGAATCACCCATACCAACCAAATTCTCTATATCATTTTTGTCCAATGCCTTGCTAATCCGTCGAAAAAAAGGGAAAATGTAGACACCAAAACCTACGCACCCCATTTTCTCACAAATAATCAAATAAATATACCTGTTTGCATACCTTTTGATGACCTAAGTTTTTTTATATTAAAATATTCATCACATCATTTAAATGACATCCCTAAACCTAGGTCATTACCCTTACACCCCTTAAATTAATTAATTAATCACTCACCTCACATTTTCTAAGTCACATCCCCCTCCCATGGTTAATTAATTAATTAGCTAATTTATATATTTCGCTTCACCCCTACACCTCACCACGTGAACTCATCATCACCCCTAGTTAGGTCTAAGTCACCTAGGAAACCTTCTATAAATACTCCTCATTTATCCTAACTACCTTTATTCTCATCCCTATAATGAGCTCCTACTTCACACTAGTTACAACTAGTTTAACTAGGGAACCTACCAAAAATATCCTAACCAACTTAATCCCTATATTAACCTATCAAAATATACATCTTAACATCCCTAAGTTATCATACCATAATCCCCAAAATTCCCATAAAACCAAAGTGAAAATTAGAAGGTTTATCCCTCCATATCTCTCCTTGAACTCGAAGTACCTAAAAATGCCATTGATTTTCTTGGCCGCTAGCCATCTATAAATACCAATTTCTCTTCTTATCTTCACGACCATGGATGATCATTCGAGATGAATCCAAGAGCATTGTAAGGCATTATCAAGAATTCATAAGCATTATCAATTTTCATCATCGTTGTCTTCCATCCAACCACAACACATTTTTTTTTTTTAAGTGTTTCATTTGTTGAAAATCTCATATGTTTGTCACACCGTAGAAACATTAAGCCTATCATTACCCATTGTCATTCAAAGATTCATTGCTATTTCATAATTTTGTTCCTTGATGTTAAACGTACTTGTCTAATCATTTTTGATCTCACCTTCACTCTCGTGAGGCTCATAGTTTCATTTTAGCTAATAAATTCTCTTACATTGACATTTTGTTAAAATTTCTTAGATCACCCACATTAATTGGAATCGCTATGTTTCTTGTATTTTCTATTAATTTAACAATTAGATTCCATTTAGAAGGTTTTTCAAATACCTTTTTCCTTTTGTGTTACTAATATCTTGTCAAGCATGGATTTTAGATGGCCATATGAGGACTTAACCACCCGATAAAAACATCAAATCACTACTAATCATTCAACAACCTCTACATTGGGAACAATACGATCTACTACACAACCTAGAGTTCGCACCATCCATGTAGTTCCTATTAATACAGACAAAAAGACCATTTTCAAGTCCACCTGAATATTTGTGAGGCCACCGAAGAGTTATGGGAAGCATACCATGAAGTGAAGCGTATCCAAACTGATCTATCCTAGTTCGATTACCACCACGAAGTGGGATTTAACATTCCTAAAGACATAAACACCGAACCTAGGAGTGAAGTTATCTTTGGAGATTATGACTTAGATATTACATGTCTATACAAAACTTAGGAGGAGCTTCTGAATTTTCATAGATGATTAGATTGAGGAACCCGACGTATATTTTTCTAGAAGAGGATGACCTAACCTTTTCAAAGTGGGCTCTAATTTCTCTAAGAATCTAGATACTTGACACGGATTCTAATTTTGAGCCCTAGATATATTTCTCTCCTTCTTGACATTATAATCAAATATCTATATTAAGATAAATAAGTGATAGACATTTGATCACATATTCTCATATATCTTATATTATATCCCATTTTCATGAATAAACTTAAGTTTTTTTAAAAATGGGTTGACATCCATGTAAGGAAGTCCTTTGGCTTCTGGGAACTAGCCTTTTCTAGGTAACCCACCTATCCATATTACTAATTCCATCTTGTGTAGTGTTTGTGATTACATATTTAATCGCAAGTATGGAGCTTGATCCATACTTCATGGAGGGAAACAATCAATGTCCATTAGCATCATCCGTGGGTATCTTGAAACCCCGTCATACTCAAGGTTGATCTAGTTTTACCTCCTTGTATTATCCATCCAACTGTAAAGGTGAAATTGTCATCAAAAGTTATTATACTTTTCCTTTCTAATGTTTAGTTGGAATCACCATCTCCTTATTTTAGAGATATATGTGAAATGAAGAACATAGTGTTTTGGTTCGGGCATTGTGTTGTTGTTATGTGGGTCAAAGTGATAATGTAAGTGTTGTTGATGTAAGTTAAAATAATTATTCATGTTTTGGTCTTGTTAATAGTATGGGAATTACACAATGATATACATATAGGCTATCACAAGAAAATATTCACAATTAACCTCAATGCATATGCATATTTTGGGGATATGGTCAACAAAAATAAAAAAGAGGCCAAAATATTAAAAAAACTAACAAGAAAGAGAGGTGCTATAGTGAAAAAATCTATAAGGCACTTTTGGGCAAAAACATGAAAAATAAAAATGGATAATATAAGTGATCATTATATTAGTGAAAATATCATTGAGATGTGAATAGAAGAAGAACTCAACCTCTATCCTAATCCTATATGTATGAGGATGGTTCAAAATTACCAGTTGAAGAGACTATTGATATCAACATTGGCATAGAGGACGAGCCTAAAATTGTCAAGTTAGGAGCTTCTCTTTCCACATATGAAAAAAATTCCTTTAATATGCTCTAAAAGATTTTGTGGATGTATTTTCTTGGTGATATGCATACATTCTAGGATTATATCCTTATTTGGTTATGCACAACCTAGTTGTGCATGAATAAACAAATCTAAGAAATGTAAACTACATAAAATACATCCATATGTAGTTGTTTTGGTGAAATAAGAGAGAAAAGTTACTAGTAATTGGTTTATCGGACCCATTGACTATTTAGAGTGGATCTCCAATATCACACCTATTCACAAGAAACCAAATGGTATCTAGAATTGTATAGACTTTAGGGACATCAATAAAGCATGTACTAAATATGATTTTATCTGTTATCCAAAATTCACCCCCCAGAGTAAATTTTGATAACATGCATTGAATTCTCAAGCCCTAGGAAAATTGATTGATTCAGGAAAAAAATCATGTTTCTAGGGTCCCCTCATATTTTTTTAACTCCCCTGGCCGAAGAAGAAAAGAGCAAGTTCTAAAAAATGTGGAAAAGTTACAAAAACAAGCTTGCCCCGAGAAAAATCATGAAAAATGTCTAAGTCCTAGTCCTCACAACAATCGGGACATGAGGGACATCTGGCACGAATCGGCTAAAAGGCTGCCAGGAAGTCTGCAGAGAAAAGGAACATCAAGGCCGTCGGGGCCACGACGGGCCGGAAAGCCGGTTTGGCGAAGGAGAAGAAAATCGACTAACTGCTCTGGGACATTTGGGACAAGAAGACGCGAAGGACATGCGAATCGGCTAGTTCGGCCAAAACAGGAACTTTCACACTGGGACAAAGGGACGCGTGGGACGTGGATAGCCGAAGGAGCTGAAAGCCAATCAAGCAACGCCACGTCATCGGCCGAATTAGGGACAAGGAAGCCCATTTCGGGTGGATCGGAGGTTTTTGTCCCAAACAGTCTTGGGACATCGAGACAAAAAGACACGGGAGATGTGAAAGAGCCGGCAGACCCATGGACCAACCAAATCATGACACGTGTCACAAGGAGAAAAGTCCAAAAGTTCAAAGGGCGAGGTTTCAAGCACTAACCCGAGCCAATAAAAAGAGGACACGTGTCCAATGAGGAAGGGAAGCTCGGAGCTCGGGGAGGAGTTAGAGATTTAGCAAGAGTTTTGGCTGAAAAAGCTAAAAGCAAAGGTCTACCCCACACCCCTGTCAACCAATCAATGTATGCCACGTGTAATCCAGTGGCGAGCGCGGAAGAAATTTAAAAAATCCGTTTCACTGTTTTGTGCCCTAAATCTTCAGATCTCCATATCTTTTGATCCAGAGCTCGGATTTGCACGTTCTTTATATCAACGGAAAGCTTATGAAATTCTCTACATGATTCTAGGGTTAATCTTGAATTTTGGTGTAGTTTGGAGAGAGAAAATTGAGAAACAGCTCTGACACATGTTCATGGCCAGAAGTGACATTTCAGCGACTAGATTTAATGCAGAATGGGTCGCATTCTCCTGTAATTCAGTCAAAATGATAGGGTATGGGTTTGTAAGGTATCCCATGCTGTTTTAATGCATCTGTAGTCGAGGAGGGATGGGCTCTCATGTTTTTGTACGTTTTCTATCTCCTGGGCTCGACCCATGCAATGTAAAAAAGTAGATTTGGCTCATTTCTAAAGGGGGAACAATTTTTGACATAGCAACTTCTTCTTTCACCTCTAGTAAGGGATTGATGCAAGAATTAGACCTCTCCAAAAGATTGTAACGTGAGTTTTTACCTCTCTGAGGTTGTAATGCAGTGATTTGGGTACTGGAAATGATAATGCAAGATTTGTGAATGGTTTTCAGTCCTTTGTTTGTATTATTTGCTTCATTTCAGATCCTAAGTTATATCTTATCAGCTTGTGTATGTTTCATGTTGCAAATCTCTGGTTTGTGTCTATTTGCATGACAGAAATGTTTCACCACTCCTTTTGGTGCATCACCATCGTTAGTTAGTTTCAATTTTTGCACTTCTATCCCTGTCTCCTTGCAATTTAGAGTAGGATTAGGATCTGAACCTCTGTAGTTGTGTAAGCATTAGATCTAAATCAGAGGAGTTTGAGGAACCAACCTCTAATCTGGAGATTCCTCTCTTAGTTTCACAAGTCCCACACTTGGAGAGAGGTTTCCATGTTGTGCAATCACACTGGATGCTAGAGTGATCAACCTAGAAGCCTGATCTACATCCAGGGGTGTTGTGAGTCTGCAACAATAGTTTTGGCACGCCGGTGGGACACTAGAGGTCTCATTTTTATTGCAGCAAAGTTGATGTGCATCTGCTGCAATTTTATTTCTTAAAAGAGCTATTATTTGCATATCTGGCGACTCCAAGGGGAAGAATCAACTATTTCAGTAGTGCAGGCCTGAAAACTCATGAGAAGAATCACCACAAGGTCAAGAGTTGGAGAAGAAGAAGTGTTGTTTGAATACCTACAATTATCTCCAAGAAGAAGGCAAAGAGGAAGAAGGATTCAAAGGTCTCCATCTCCACCAAACAGAACTCTCTCAACTCCTCCACCTAGTAGGCCTTTCATTCAGTCAACAAGGGTTTTAAGACCAATCAGAATGGCTCAAAACAATCCCTACGTCAACTTCACAGGCAGCAGCCCACTTTCCCTCAATGTGCAACATCCAATTCCTATTGCAGCCTTGAAGAACATTCCCTACTTCACTAGAGAAAATCAGACTACTCCAGGTGATCATGTTAAAGATATTGCTAACCTTTGTGTAATTCATGAAATCAATGAAATGCAAGTGGCTGTCAAGTTACTGGCATCTTCCTTCAAGGGTAAAGCATTGCAATGGTTTAGGAGCCTTGGAGCTGGTTCTATCACAAATTGGAATCAGCTGTGTATTGCACTTCATGAGTAGTTTGGAGAGAAGGGAGACAACTTGTCTCTTTTGGAGCAGCTGACAACCATCAAGAGAGCTCCCAATGAGCAGCTGACCGATTTCAACTTCAGATTTCAAAAGACTTGGGAAAGGATTCCAGTGGCAGTCAGGCCAACAGCAGAAGGTGCTTTTCTATACTATCTCAAAGCTTTAAATTCTGATATTTCTATGTTGATTCAATCCATGGGAGGCATAACTATCCCTATGGCTTATAGCATTGCCATTAGGGCTGAAAATTGTTTGATCCAAGCTGGAAAACTTGCCCCTAGACCTCCCATGCCATTGTTTCCAAGTTTAGAGAGCCCAAACACCCATCAAGCACCTAATTTGGCTCCTTCTCCCACTCCTAGAAATCAGAGTTCAAATGAAGCTTCCACTTCATCTCCAAGTGCCCCAAATGAGCTTCAAGAGGTCATGAAGCAATTACAAAACCTAGGCAATGAGCTGGTTACTCTCAAGAGGCAACAAGCCCAAGGTTTCAGACCTTCTTATCAACCCCAAGCTCAGCCTAATAGGCAGCCATACCAACCACAAAGACCACCTAATCCAGCTGCAAATATGAATCAAACAAGGCCTCCTGCCAATAGACCATTCCAGCCCTATAATCCAAATTCCATATCTACCTCTAAGGCATTAGTGCCAACACAGAACAACATTGCTCAGGAATATGATTGGTGCTTTCCATGCAACGAGCCTCATAACCAATCCATGTGTTTCAATGGTGCTCTCAATCAAGCATTGATGGTGACAACTACTGGAGTGGAGGGTGAGGGTAGTCAAGGAAATAGCCAACAACAAGAAACATTCCAATAGCAATCAGCCCCAAATGACACCACATTGGTAAATTGGCAGGCAGAGGATTTCTGTGGCATGAACCAGGTAGTTTCCCAAGGTGTTGCAGCCAACACAAGGTCAAAAAGGAGGAATTTGGGTGAAGAGCAGCCACTAGCTCCAACCAGCCCACAACCTTCTATGACTCTAGAAATGATTGGCAAGCAAAGTCCCATTTCAAATGCACAAGGGCATCCAAGAACAGCCCTAGGCCAACTCAAATACCGATTGTTGCTGCCCACATGTAGGGAGTGAATGTGCAAACCAAGGGACAACAAAGGATACTTCATCCCCATTCAAGATATCATTGAATCAGATGAAGAAGACAAACGTCAATATATCTATGTGGGAATCCCTATCCATCCCAGGCCAAAGAGATCTGCTGCAAGCTGCCATGAAGGATTGGCCAACTTCAAATCAGCAGGTTCAGATGCAAGACAAAGTGCTTACAAATGCTGCCCAGCCTGAAGGAAGTCATGGAGGACAACAAGGTAAAATGTTGAAGCCCCTCCTTTCTATGTTTCATTAATCATTGGAAATCAGCTAGTACATAATTGCATGATAGACTCCGGGGCAAGTAGCTCAGTAATGCCTAAACAGATAGCTGATCAGCTAGGGCTCCAGTATGAAATAACATCTAAAGGGGTAGTGCAGCTAGATGGGACAGCAATAGCAATAGTTGGAGTGATTAGAAATTTGAGTCTTACCTTGCACGCATGTCCAAATGTTGTTGTTTTACAAGATGTATCAATCATAGACCTTCCACCACTCTTTTCCCTTTTCTTGTCAAGGGACTTCACAGCCAAGATTGGGGGGTATTTTTCTGCTGATTGGTCTCACATGATGTTTAGAACAGGTATGGAACTAAGGCTACAATTAGGTCTGAACCTATTGCAAACTTCCATATTGAGCCTTACACTCCAAGTCAGATTAATGCCAATTGCTCAAAGATTTGATCAATAATATCACCCTAGCACGATGAGGCTGAAACCAAGGTTGGAAGTATCCCGGATCTAACTCTTGATGAATGGGCAAACAAGATACATGCTTTTGATCCCTATCAAGAAGTGGAAGAATCTGAGCTAGGAGTTTATTGTTTACATGAAGAAAATCAACCTCTCCCCAGCATCACCAAGCCAGATCATAAGGACAAGAATGAAGTATGGCAATTGTTCTTTGATGGGTCAAGGAGTAGACAAGGTGCAGGAGGAGGAGCTATGCTCATTTCACCGCAAGGTATAAGGTATTACTCAACCTTCCATTTCCAGTTTTCCTGTTCAAACAACACGGCTGAGTATGAAGCCTTAATTCATGGACTACATTTGCCTTTGACAATGAAGAAAGGCATCGAAATTTACAAGTATTTGGTGATAGTGAGCTGATTGTAAACCAAGTCAAAGGAAAAAATGCTGCCAAAAATGATCTGTTGAAGAACTACAAAAATCGGGTATGGGATCTTATTGAAGATCTTGAAGCTTTTAGCATCAATTCCATCCCAAGAAAAAAGAATGAAGCCGCTGACAGGCTAGCAGCAATTGGGGCTGCGTTTGATGTTGTAGAAAGTATCAAAAGTGAGAAATCTCAGCCTCATATCAAATTGGTTGTGAGACCAGCTGTTCCGGATAACAATACAAGTTGGCAAGTCTTCGAGAATGATCAACAAATTGTTAATTTCCTACAAGAAGAAGCTGAGTTCTCCACCAGGAATCAAGACAAGCTGCATCAGCAGTATGGTGACCAAGTGGTGCAGCTGAGAACTAACAAATTACCAAAAGGCCTCATAACCTTGGAGTCAATCTTCAACCCGAATGATCAGTTCCGGAAGGAGAAAGCGAACATTCAAGTAAAGGGTGAAGATTCAGAGCCTATTTTAGTGGAAGAAGGCAAAACATTGCAGATTGGCAAAGTAAGTACCTCACAAGAGAAATCTGATTTTGTTCAGCTTTGTCAAGAGTTCCCAGATGTCTTTTCTTGGACTTACAAAGATCTAAGAGGTTTCAACCCAAAGTTATCACAACATACTATTGAGTGGATCTCGAATCCAAGCCTATCGTGCAAAAGCAAAGGCCGTGAATCCCCATATCGAACCTCTCATGAGAAAAGAGTTAAGCAAGCTTATTGAGGCCAGTATCATCTTCCCCATCAAACACTCAAGTTGGGTTACAAACTTGGTGCCAGTGAGAAAAAGAAATGGAGAAATCAGACCGTGTGTTGACTTTGAGAGACTTGAACAGAGCCTCCCTCAAGGACCATTACCCACTCCCTTCCATGGAGCAAATATTGCAAGTTGTAGCTGGTTCAGAAAGGTTCTCACTACTTGATGGCTACTCAGGCTACAATCAGATTATGGTGAAGGGAGAAGACCAATTCAAGACAGCCTTCACAACCAAATGGGGCACATATGCTTACAGGAAAATGCCATTTGGGCTGTCCAACACTGGTGCTACCTTTCAAAGGGAATGGACATGGCATTCAAAGGTTTGATTAACAATGTGGTGCTGATCTACCTTGATGATATCACTATTTTTTCAAAGAATGCAGCAGACCACCTCTCTCATTTGAGGCAAGTCTTCATGAGGTGCAGAAATTTTGGAGTGTCTTTGAATCCTAAGAAGTGCATCTTTCTTGCACATGAAGGAAAGCTCCTTGGCCATATTGTCTCCAAGGAGGGATTAGCAATTGATCCAGAGAGGGTTGAAGCCATAAGAGCACTACCATTGCCAAGTCACAAGAAATCCCTTCAGAGTTTCTTGGGAAGGATAAACTTTGTTCGGAGGTTTGTCCCAGATTTTGTAGCCCTTGTCAAGCCCATCACCAAAATGTTAAAGAAGAGCATGGCTTTCAAGTGGACAGCAGAAGGCAAGGAGAGTTTTGAAGCAATCAAAGAAGCTATCTCTCAAGCACCAACTCTCATCAACCCGGACTTCTCCAAGGATTTCATCCTCTATGCATTTGGAGGTAATGACACTATCTCTACCATTCTGGTACAATAGAACAAAGATGATGATGAGCAACCAATTGCCTTCTTTAGACCAAAGCTTAGATGACTGTGAAGTGAGGTACTCTTTTATTGAAAAGCATGTACTTGCAGTAATCAGAAGCTTGAAGAAATTCAAGCATTTAATCTCAAACAACAAGGTCCAGTTGCTGGTCTCACATGCTGGAGTTAAGGACTTCCTCCTCAACAAGGATTTGAATGAGAAAAGGGCAGGTTGGATCACCCGTGTCATGGAATATGACATTGAGATCAAGATCACCAAGCTGGTAAGAGGGAAAGGACTGTGTGAGCAGCTGGTTTTGGGGAAGCAAAAAGAAGTATGCAACGAAGAAGAGGCTATTTTGATAGTCCAGGACAGCCATGAGCCAAGTGGCAATCAAGAAGAAGACAATGCTTCCCCCACTCCTTGCTGGACCCAAGGCGTTATACACTTCCTAGGTACAGGCCTATGCCCCCCGGAGATGAGCAAGACCCAAAGGAGACACTTCAGGTTGCAGGCTGTTCCGTATGCCATTGTTGATGGAGTTTTGTTCAAGAAAGATGTGAATGGAGTGCTGCTGAGATGCATTAGCACAAATCAAATTCAAAGGGTGTTGGAAGAGTTTCATGGTGGACCAGCTGGTGGCCATTTTGCACCAAGAGTGATAGCTCTAAAAATCATGAAGGCTGGTTATTATTGGCCCAAAATCTTCAGTGATTGCTATGCATGGATCAAGAGGTGTAAGAATTGTGCATTCTTCACGGGAAAGAGAGACTTTCTTCCCTTCCATTGCACCCAATCTCAGTTGACCAGCCATTCATGCAATGGGGTTTGGACTTCATCGGAGTCATTAATCCCATTTCAAGCCAAGGGCACAAATGGATTTTGATAGCCACAGACTACTTCACCAAATGGACAGAAGCAGCAGCACTCAAAGAGGCAAATGAGTCTAGCATCTTAGACTTTTATGAGGGAATAACAACTAGATTTGGTGTACCTGCTACAATAATCTCTGATAATGCATTGGCATTCATTGGATCTAGGGTGACTGAGTGGGCTGTCAAGAACGGTATTTACCTAAGCACTTCATCGAACTATTACCCTCAGGGTAATGGCCAGGCCGAGTCTACAAACAAGAACTTGTTGAGGATCATTAGGAGGACTCTTGATGAGAATCAGAGGTCTTGGCATACCAAACTGAAATCAGCCTTATGGGCTGATAGGATAACTCCCAAAAGATCCATAGGTAACTCTCCATTCAGGCTTGTCTATGGAAGAGAGGCAAATCTTGCCCATGTCACTTGAGTTGCCAACATTGGAACTCATGAAGCAATTGGAGTTGCTAGAGTTTGAGCCCATGGAGGTGAGGTATGCGAGTTGATGGAGTTGCGAAGAGATCGAAATCAGGCATCCCAAGTAATGGAAAAGGATCAAGCTTTGATCAAGAAGACCTTTGATAGAAAGGCCAAGGATAGATCTTTTCAAGTTGGAGATCTAGTGTTGAAATGGGATGTGGATAGAGCAAAACCGGGAAGGCATTCAAAATTTGATGCCATTTGGAGTGGCCCATACATGGTCACAAAGTGCAAGAATAGCAATGCTTTCCAATTGGCCTCATTGGATGGTGAAGAACTACAGATTCCAGTCAATGGAATCTATCTCAAGCGTTGCTTCTAGAGGGAAGTTCACTACCTCTGTAAATATTAGATTAGATTTTCTTTCCTCCAAGTGCTTGTGCACATTGTTTTGCTGTAGGTTAGTTTTGTTTTCCCTAAGTGCTTTGGCACAGCTTGCTGTCCATGGAGATGTTTTGCAGTCTTTTCTCCCATTAGGTGATATTCCATCTTCCTCCTTACACATTCTAAGTCAGTTGGGATTCTAAACTGAATGTTTGATAACTCCATGCCCAATGGACTACTTCAGGCTACTGGTCTTTTCACCTAGCAGGCAGGTACCCCCGCTGAGTCGCCAATTGTTATCCAAAATTCACCCCCCAGAGTAAATTTTGATAACATGCATTGAATTCTCAAGCCCCAGGCAAATTGATTGATTCAGGGAAAAAAATCATGTTTCTAGGGTCCCCTCAGATTTTTTTAACTCCTGTCCGAAGAAGAAAAGAGCAAGTTCTGAGAAAATGTGAAAAAGTTGCAAAAACAAGCTTGGGCCAGAAAAAATCATGAAAAATGTCTAAGTCCTAGTCCTCACAATAGTCGGGACGTGAGGGACATCTGGGCGCGAATCGGCCGAAAGGCCGCCAGGCAGTCTGCAGAGCAAAGGAACATCCGGGCCGTCGGGATGCGCGGGACGCGGAAAGCCGGTTCGGCCGAAGGAGAAGAAAATCGACTAACTGCTCTGGGACATTTGGGACAAGAAGATGTGAAGGATGCAAACCAGGTTGGTTCGGCCGAAATGGGAACTTTCAAACTAGGGACAAAGGGGCACGTGGGATGCGGATAGCTGAAGGAGCTGAAAGCCAATCAAGCAACACCATGTCATCGGCCGAATTAGGGACAAGGAAGCCCATTTCGGGCGGATCGGAGGTTTTTGTCCCAAACAGTCTTGGGACATCCGGGACAAAAAGACGCGGAGACACGAAAGAGCCGGCAGACCCACGGACCAACCAAATCATGACACGTGTCACAAGGAGAAAAGTCCAAAAGTTCAAAGGGCGAGGTTTCAAGCACTAACCCGAGCCAATAAAAAGAGGACACGTGTCCAATGAGGAAGGAAGCTCGGAGCTCGGGAAGGAGTTAGAGATTTAGCAAGAGTTTTGGCTGAAAAGCTAAAAGCAAAGGTCTACCCCATGCCCTTGTCGACCAATCAATGTATGCCACGTGTAATCCAGGTGGCAGAGCGCGGGAAGAAATTTAAAAATCCGTTTCACCTGTTTTGTGCCCTAAATCTTCAGATCTCCATATCTTTTGATCCAGAGCTCAGATTTGCACGTTCTTTATATCAACGAAAGCTTATGAAATTCTCTACATGATTCTGGGGTTAATCTTGAATTTTGGTGTAGTCTAGAGAGAGAAAATTGAGAAATGGATCTGACACGTGTTCATGGCCAGAAGTGACATTTCAGTGACCAGATTTAATGCAGAATGGGTCGCATTCTCCTGTAATTCGGTCAAAATGATAGGGTATGGGTTTGTAAGGTATCCCATGCTATTTTAATGCATCTTCAGTTGAGGAGGGATGGGCTCTCATGTTTTTGTACGTTTCTGTCTCCTGGGCTCGACCCATGCAATGTAAAAGGTAGATTTGGCTCATTTCTAAAGGGGGAACATTTTTGACATAACAACTTCTTCTTTCACCTCCAGTAAGTGATTGATGCAAGAATCAGACCTCTCCAAAATATTGTAATAGTTTTTACCTCTCTGAGGTTGTAATGCAGTGATTTGGGTACTGGAAATGATAATGCAAGCTTTGTGAATGGTTTTCAGTCCTTTGTTTGTATTATTTGCTTCATTTCAGATCCTAAGTTATATCTTATCAGCCTGTGTATGTTTCATGTTGCAAATCTTTGGTTTGTGTCTATTTACATGACACAAATGTTTCACCACTCCTTTTGGTGCATCACCATCGTTAGTTAGTTTCAATTGTTACACTTCTATCCCCGTCTCCTTGCAATTTAGAGTAGGATTAGGATCTGAACCTCTTGTAGTTGTGCAAGCATTAGATCTAAATCGAGGAGGAGTTTGAGGAACCAGCCTCTAATATGGAGATTCCTCTCTTAGTTTCACAAGTCCCACGCTTGGAGAGAGGTTTCCATGTTGTGCAATCACTGACCGACGACACTAGAGTGATCAACCTAGAAGCCCGATCTCGCATCTAGGGGTGCTTTGTGAGTCTGCAACAACATTTACTCTTCCAAATATAAACATAATTACAAATTCTACAGACCAACCAGAGAAATGTTTTCCATCATGGATGGATTCTATAGCTATAACCAAATCAAAAATTATTGAAGAAGATGAACAGAAAACCAATTTTACTATTCCTTTGGGAACATTTTTCTATTAAGTCATAAATTTTTTCCTTAAGAATTCCAATGTCACATATCAACATGCCATGACCGTCATATTTCACAATATGTTACATGATATTATAGAGAACTATTTGGATGATATCCTTGGTAATTCCCAAAATAGAGCAGAGCAATTGATAATCCTTCATCATATTTTTGAGTGACTATGGGATTATAAGGTCATATTAAACCCAAAGAAGTGTGTGTTTGGTGTTATCTTAGGAAAACTATTAGGATTCATCATCTCCAAAAGTGGAAATGAAGTGGACCCGAAAATGTCATTTTTATTAATGAGATACCTCATCCCAATAATATTAAACACTTATGTACCTTACAAGGAAAAATTCATGCCATTCAGCTCCCATCTCATAGATAAATTCCATTCGTTCGGAATCTTCTTAAAAATAATGTTGATTTCGATGTGATCCCGATTGCCAACAATACTTTTCCCAATCAAGCAATACTTGTCTAAACCACCTATTCTAAAACCACATACCCTAAGTAAAATCCTACTAAAGTATATATATGACACTCAATTTTCTATTGGTGCAATCTTAGCACAATATGATGATCAAAATAAAGAAATATCCATTTATTATCTTAGCCATACCTTGATCTCCTATGAGCTCAATTATACACAAATTTAAAAACATACTTGCTCATTGTTTTCACTTGACATAATATTCACCATTACCTCATAAATAAAAAACCAAGTTCATATCTAAAGTTTAACCACTCAAGTACCTATAATCCAAATCCATGCTCACCGAGAGGATGACCAACTGGATCATTTTACTAAGTGATTTTGACATTGAATATGTCCACCAAAATGTAGTAAAAGGAAAAGTAATTACCAATCAAATAGAAGAAACACCCTTACCAGGTTATAAAACCACTAAGTTTGGATCTACCAGATGCTTCCATTTTATACATCAAATAATGTTTTACCCGAAAACATAATTTGAGGTCATTCACATTTAATGGCTTGGGGGTAGGAGTTGTTCTTATTACCCCTATAGGTGATCTTATTCCACAAGCTTACAAACAAGTGTCTTTCCATGTTCAAACAATAAAACGCATATGAAGCCTCAATGTTAGTTTAAAAGCTAATATATCATGTAATATAAAACAATTGAAGGTTATAGGAGACTCATAACTCATCATCAAACAAGTGAATGATGAATACAAAGTCAAATATGAGAATATTATACCATATAAATGCATGGTGGACAACCTAAAAGATTACTTTGTTCAGATCACCTTCTAACAGCTTTCCACAAACATACAATAGATCAACAGATGTTATGGCTAAAATTGGATATTTTTATGATTATCACAAAAACCAGATATTTCTAGTTCCTCATTGATCATCTAATAGTGCCTGCTTATGAAATTCTAGAATCATGTTTGGTATGTGAAGTTGTTGGTCCCTTTTCCCCTTGGTACATAGATATTTACAATTACTTATAGGATGGTACCTTCCCACCTAACATGTCTTGTTCCTAAAAGAGAAATCTTATCCAACGAGTAACATATTACACCCTCCTTTGGGGCACTCTCTATCATCGTGGCTATGATGGGAATTTTTGTATTATATTAATTCAAAATAAGTCATTCAAGCTACTAAAGAGGTTCATGAAGATATTTGTGGTACTCATACTAGTGATATGGTCCTCACAAAAACTTCTATACATAGGAAATTACTTTCCTACTATGGAGACAAATTGTTTTTAATATTTAAAGAATTGTGTTTTTTCAAAATAACCACAACTTGATGCGTGCATCGTCTCATTATTTTTAACCTATCACTACACCATGTCTATTTTCTAAATGGGGGCTTGTTCTCATAGGGAATATTATACCCACTTCATTTGATGAACATAACCACACAATACTGTGGATCGAGTACTTTACCAAATGGGTGGAGGTTGTTCCTCCTACCCATGTTACTTGGTTCTTAGAAATCAAAATTTATCATGAACCACATCATTTTTAATTATGGCATCTCTTCTACCATTTTATTTGTTAATGGAAAATCATTTAAGAACAAGAAAGTGAACGCCCCATGCCAACACTTTAAAATCCTCTAAAAGTGGTCTACCCCTTATTACCCTCAAGGTAATGGGAAATTTGAGGCCATAAATAAAACCCTTATTTGGATTATGGAGAAACTTGTTAGTAAGAGAGGCCATAACCAACATCTCCAAATCCATCATACCTTATGGGCCTATCAAAATTCTATCCAAAAACCAATAGTTGTAACCCCATATTCCCTTGTATTTTGCACTAAATCCATCATTCCCTTAGAGATCAAGCTTCCCTCTTTATGAATATCCTTGAAAGACTATCTGGATAATGAAGAGGACTACATAGTGGCTAAACTAATAAATCTTGAACCTGCTTGATGAAAATTTGTTGGAAGCACAATGTACTAAGAGAGGGAAGGTGAATCAGTCCTACCATTATTTTTACTTCTTTTACCAAACCATACATTCATCAATAAAGTTTTACATATATCATTAATAACCATGTGTGCTTAATTAATATATTCAACATTCAAATATAGCAACAAAAATAAATATGCACAACACATAAATCAAAGCAAAGATATTTAGTAAAGCACTAACTTCACAAGGAGGCTATATAAATATATTATTTTACTCTAAGCAAAGATATTTAGTAAAGAAATAACTTCACAAGGAGCACCAAACCCTAATTTAGTTAAACACCCACTCCACAAGGAGTATATAACCTCCTAAGATGACTAAGTACTAACTCAGCCACATGGTGATGATGATAGCTGAATTTTTTTCTGCCACACAGTGATGGAGATCTCTAATTCAGCTCACATATTCTTCTTCAAAACCTTATTCCTCTAACTCATTCTATCTTCTTCTTCTTGGAATTTTCTTGGATCTAAACCATTTCTCACAAGCTCTCTATCCTTCCTCAACTAGGTAACATACTTCCTCAACATTAAAATCACGCATTCATACCTGTAATTCACTTCTACATGGGTCACACTTTTCCCTTAAAAGTACTAGTTCAAAAATGAACTCAAAACACTACTTAAATATGTTTCCTTCCTTCAACACAAGAGATTTTAGTCCTATCCCATAATTTATACCAACAAACCTAATAAAATACCATTATATTCATTAAAATGGTCACATATGAACCATATAGGTCGAACATGCTCAAAACCACTCATCTTGCATCAAACAAGCTCAAACCCCATCACTAAGATGAACTTAAACCATAAATACAAAAACAATGATCGTAAATATCCCTAATTAATCACACATTTGTAATATGACATATAAGTATCATTTATTGTCTCACATTTTCTTATACCAATCAAATAATTTATAACATAAGCGAAAATTCTCTTATCCTTCACTAAACAATTGTTTCTAGCACCCTATATCTACCTTTGGGCATCAAGCATTATGAAAAAACAACTCAACTATAGCATGTAACCACTCTATGGAATCCTCAATACCTTTATTAAAAATCCACATATGTTATACCTCTTGGAACATCCATGTGTGAACACCACATTATCATTCCTCTTCACCAAAACAAGCTTCTCAAAAACCATTTTTGTAAACTCAACTAGTTTTCACCCTTTACGCCGCATTCAAGACCTCAAAATTACTTCACTAGGAAAAAAATTAATCCCTCTTCATTTCCAGGTGATAGTAAGCATCAAAAAATCCATTTCATTCCTCATAAGGGTAAGTGCACCAAGTTGGGGGACAATTAAGTGGACATCAAATCCTGAATTTTACATTAAAAACAACAAAACATCAAATTTAGTCTTCCGCGGACTTGAACCATGCCTCAAATATGTCATAAAAATGGTACCATTGTGTAGGGGAGACTATTAGCTTTGTATAAATACTGATTTTAAAGTGAATAGAAGAGGATAAATATCATTTTATAATTTTTACTAATAGGTCTTTAAGACACTTTTCCTGAATGTTTATGTCTACGTTTAAACTCAAATTTGTTTCACTTATCAGAATGTGATATAACTTATACCATCCCAACCGTGGTGAAATTATATACATGTTCAAAAAAAAAAAATTATTTGATTTCAATATTTTTGATGAAGTTATGACGGGCAAATGGAAAGTGCTTTGTTTTCTTTATGTTTTCATACCACTTTCACGGAAAAAAATCATAAAAATAAAATATTACTCAAAAAATACAAAATAAAATCCATCCCAAGATAGATAGTGGCATATAACTTCTCACCAAAGGAAAAATATATATATCAATTTTTGGTCATCCAAATTGTGGGCAAACGGACTATAATCTTATCGGCGTTTTTATAAAAAAATACCAAGTCATTGAATTTTGAGTGTTTAATATAGCTAATCTTGTCCATTTTTTACAAAAATTAGTATTTTAGAAACTAGATTCTAGATGCTACGATTCATATTAATATAATTTTGTCTAATTTTGAGTGTATGTATTGCTAATAATCCCTACAAGTTGATATTATGTTGTTATTTGCAATATGATGTCCACGGATGACCCTATATTTGTCCATCAACTTCTACGCACTTACCCATAAACTCAATATTATTTCTGAACATATCTATCCATAAAATTTAGCTACATTCTTCCTCATAAACTGACCTAAAGACCCATAAAATAAACTCAAAAAGACACAATCCAAACATCATTGGAAATAACTTTGAATCGTATTTTTAGAACATATTGAAACCCTTCCAACTCCAAAATACCTTCAACCAAACCTATCTCTTCAAACTTCTTTGTAAGCCTTCTAGGACTCAAACTGACCTTGATCTCAACTTGATCGATCACTCCAAAACATACTTCCTCACTTGAAAAAATGGAACACCCTTGGACATGTTTTTAAGAAATCATAAACCTTCACCAAGGATGAACAACTCAAAAACATCATCTTATCTCAAACATGCTACTTAGCACCTTGCTAGATCAAACATCCTCCAGATTTTACCTCAAAAGAAGAGGTCATAATTTCTTCATACCATATAAAAACAAATTTTTTATATACCATTAGAAATATAATTGAACCAAGATCACAAATAAAATTGAATGGAGTCCTAACTCATCCTCAATCTCCAACAATTCCATTTTTATTTAAAGCTGCTCCAAACTAACTCAAAATCAGTCATCATAAATTGGGTACAATTTTCCCCTTTTCACCTCAACCATGACCTAAAACTATCACAAAAATGTAGAAACAGTTAGGGGATAAAAATAATGACAATTTATTTTTCACCTTCTTTGCGAAACTTCTCCTCAAACTAGATTTCTTCATAAATAATCAATTTTAGATAGGTCCACATACCACCACATGATTTAATACACATTTATGAAAAAATGGAATATTCATCTACACCATCTAATCATCACTTTGGAAAAAGGAATAAAAATAGTTCAATATACTCAACTTTCTCAAAGTTTTCAGGGTTTGAAGAAACTTACCTTCTTAATGATTTTTCATAAAAGTGTGACAATCAAACCACCTCATTCTTTTTGTGAAACCTTAATAAATAATCTAACAAGATATTACAAATAGATAAGGTCCCCATGAAAGGCAAACAACTCACAATGAGCATCAAAAAGGTTCACATTTGCTTCAAAAACACATTCTAAATCACCCGATTTTGCACAAACTTTTATATCTTACAAATCCTTCTTCGAATGACCTAAAACTTATCATGAACCTTCATGTTAACATTTTATAACTTACCATATTCACATCATGTATCAAATATATTTGAAACTCTCCATCCAATATCATTTACCTATGCTTACTATCATGTTTCTCACTATTTTATTCCCAAGCACCTCAAATATGCATCATACGAAGTTTGATTTCTATCTTGAAACTCACTATACACCTTATATATCATGTCACCATGCTACTATCATGCTCTAAGAAGAATAATAAACACCAAATATCATACCTCTACCTCATTTTGCATGCTACGGGGCTAAGAATAGGTTATGAATGACCCGACTCAACCATGAATGGACCATGATGACCTCATGCAGACTCTTGTACACCTATAACACATCTCCTAGACCATGAATGACCTTATGAAAACCTTTAACCAACTCAGGGAATACCCATACTATGACCATGCAAGCTAGAACCATGCCAGGACACCATGACAACTCACCAAATCTTGACATTACCAATCAACCTTCATGTTTGACATATGATTTTGACACCTCATAGAGACTCTCATGACCACATGACACCCTTTTCCATCAATGGACTTTACATCAATGATAACATAGAAGACATAATGGCCAACAACCTCCCCCTTGTCATTGTTGTCAACCACCTTCAAAAACATTTGTAGACACCTAAATTCGATATCTATACCCTTAATCTCCCACATGTGTATAGTTATTTAATTCACCCCTTTTTAATTAAATTTCCACCTTGTTATCCTATCATCATTTAATCTTAATTAATAAACACTAATTAATTAATTAATCAATCAATATCCCTAACATACCCTAATGGACTTTCCATTTAGGAAGTTTTCATTCTAAATATAAATCCCTATGCTTTTTCTACCAATCCCTATCTTCTAACTACCATGGAATCATCCTAAAATAACATAATCCTTCCCACATGCTTTAAAGAATATTTTCCAACTCTTAAATGCAACAAATCATGCTAAAATCACAAAAAGCAACCCATTTGGGGAAAGTTTCCTTCTAATCGGCGGTGACCCATCTTCAATTTGTCAAACCTATAAAACTAAGTTACACATTTCCATTTTCAAGGAAAAAATCATTAGAATGGAGAAAGAACGTAGAAAGAACACAACAAGAACACAAAGTAAAAACACGAGAAAACACATGGGCATGACTTCCTCCCATTATGTAATTCCTCCTTGAACCGAGCATCTCATCAATCCTCTTGCAGAGATATTGGAAGTTATTCTTGATCATTTGCATAACATCGAGAGGTTTACATTTCTTTTTCTACTATCTTATATCATTTTTATTGCTATCTTATCCAATCTGAAATCTTACGGGTTTACACGTGGTTGTAAATTTGTTATCAAAGGTTGCTCTTCTAGTTTCTATTCATACAAGTTACCCTTTTAGTCCTCTTAGTCTCAGCCTTTCCTTACCCTACAATACCACCGTCACCCATCACGAGTCACCATCAACTCAGCTCTCTATAACTGTGTTTTCCATCCCTATAGCATTTCCCATCCTCTTTTCTGTTCTATCTCTATTCCACTAGACCAAAATAATCATCCTACTCCTCTATTATGTCAAAAAAACCTATTCTTCATCCCAGTCCACCGTCTGCTTCACCACCTGGTCACCATCAACCAAGGTCCCGATTTCCACTCTACCCTTTCCAATCCTTTCCTTATGCTATTTTCTAGTTTCTACTCCCTCCGATCCCTTTTGTAGGTTGAATCAAGAAAACACAAACCTCTATTGCATCCATATTGTATCTAGGTCTTGTAGGGTTTTCATATTTAGCTTACATTCAAGATCCAACCTTAAAGGTTTCCATCAACCTAGACCAAATATTATTTAATTTACATCTATTCATATTAAATCAGCTTCTAAATCTAATATTAGTTCTTTTAGATTTTGTATTTCTTCGATTTTGCATGGTATCCTATTTTCCATCATTTATATCACTTTTTCTTATCAAATAGGGGTTAACATCCATGAAAGGAAGATCACATTTCTTGGAGCCAACTTTTTTTGGGAAACCCCCACATCTTCCATCTAATAAATTTTATTTAGTGTCTTTGCGTTAAAGGTTTATCAACTTGTAGAAACAAGGATCAATCACTTTTTCACCCATTCTTCCATATCACGTATTAGAGGTACCTTAAACCCTCCATTTTCTGAGTTGTGCAATTTCTTTAGTAGCTAACTCATTAACTTGAGTCGAATGAGAAAATTAGATCAACATTCTTGACACACACGGTGGGACCACCCTTTAGGTGATCCCTTTTTTATTTTTCTACTTCTTCTATATTCTACTAACATTGCAGCACAAGGATTCACATTTTTCTTGTTTGTGTTGGGTTTGGGTGTTTGGATCTCTCTTCCCTAAATTTTAGATAAAAAGGAAAATATTTATCCAGGTATTCCTCATTTTCCATATTTTCTCCTTTCTACATCGTATTTCCTTTCCTATGTGTGTCCTCATTAAAAGATCACACTTCGATTTGGTTTTAAAAAGAACCTTCCTTCTCTACATCTTGCTTGCTCACATAGCTTAAGTAAGGGTTTAACTTACTACATCTCAAAATCCTCACACACAACCTAAAACTCACACACCAATAAACACATCTAAACATATCCTTACTTGGTTGACTAATTAGGATTTCATCACCCAACAAGAAGCTACCTAAAATCTCCCCAACCATAACTACTTGAAACCAGCCTTAGGCTGCCATTCCTTAGGTACCTTTGTTATCCACTTTTTTCTTTTCACATCTCCTAATTAATCATGATGATAAGAAACTTGTTTCTTGATTTATTTGTTAACAAATTACATAAACAAATGTTCATCTATTTCATGCCTATTGTCACTCTTTCTCAAGTCAAAAAAACACAACAATCCACTCCATCCAATAACATTCCTTCCTCTAATGATCTCTCTTAGAAATATTCTAAAATTGAGACCACACCTTCAATTACTCAACCCCTTGTTTCCATGGTCTTGCTTCATGAGAATCATGTCATCCAAAGTCATCCCTATCTTGCAACTAATCCCCATATTTCTCACCAATCTAACCTTTCTATACCAGTTACACCCCCATCTCTCGAATCCTTTAGAAACTCTTGGACCTCCTTCTAGGCCCATATATGACTTCTTATTTCATAAATATCCCACCATATTTTAACCCTATCAATCTACTCAACTAGTGGTGTAGACACCAAAATTGGGTCACACTCCCCTTAGTGCCCCGTCGAATAACTAACCCAAACATACTCACCTAACCACACCCCCTCCACACCACATTAATATTAATTTAATTTAATTAATACCCATCCTCACAATATTCATCATTTAATTACATTAATTGACCTAATTTCCACCTCACCTAGACATCTCATCCAACCACCTCACCCTAGACCTATTCTTGGCATGTTTCCATAACTAACAATAACTAAGTCTTACTTTCCTTAATGAGCTAAGATTTGGTCTAAACCCTAAAATAAATCCCTAAAATCTCTCTAACCACATTCCTACCCATTAGAAGGGAAGTTTCCATTCTAATCCATGAGAAGAAACTAACTGGGTCTAAGAAATTAGAAAGATCTACCCATTTTATTAAACCTAGGGAACCCCACCTTAACCGATGCGAGTCACCCCTAAACGACGTCGGTCCAACCTAGAACTATCATCGGTTACCATTTATTCACCTAAACAACCTTATTTTTGGGTTGGAACTTTTTTAGAGAAAGAAGACGAGAAGAGAGTTGTATGCAAGTAGAACTAGAGTCTAATCACACACCCAGGCATCCATAGCCAACACTAGGATAGATCCAAAAGCATTGTCACTCACAGTAACATTCTAGGAAGCGTCATTATTGCACCAAACTCCATTCCACCAACCGATCATCACCAAAGTGACCAAGCATTAGACTGAAACATTGGTAAGTGTTTTATATTTAATAATTTCCATTCCTATTATGTTCATAGAGTAGTTATCATTTATGTTATCATTCTTCTATTAACATTCCCATTCCTCTATAGCCATCTTTCTGAAAAACCCAAAATCTCACCCACCCATTTATCAGATCACCTATCCTGACCCTTCCACCTCTCCGAGTGTTGTTAGCATTCCCACGTGACATCGACACCCCTTCTTTAACCCCATCCAACCTCACTCAAAAGAATCTCAATAAAGTTTTCAATAAACTACTCACACCCTACTCTACCGATGCGATTACCCATAACCATCATCGGTCTCCCTTAAACCATCGTTGGTTATACCCAATCAACATCGGTCTCTATGTTTTATACCTTTTTCCAATAACAAAGCCACATAACTTACTTTGCCCAGTGACCTAAAGAACCCAAAACCCGACCACGACCGGTTTGACAACCTTACACCTACCTATCATTCGAGATCGACTATAACCTAGCATGTTATATTAGATTTTCTTGTTGTACTTGAATGATATACCTAAATCATATTAAATATAGTAGGAATTTACTTATTTCTTGCATTAATTTGTTTTAAATAAAGGGATTGACAACTATTTAGGAAGTATCACACTTCGCAGAACTATCATACACTAGGTAGTCCACTATCATATATCATTTAACTATATTTTGTGGTCCTATTTTCTATTACAGGTAGTTCCTCATAGCCAAAATAAATCTCTCACAATCGACACTAGATCAATAAGTAAGAACACGTGCAACAACCATCAACCAGCCCATCTAATAGGTATTCCTCCTTGGCCCTTACCCTTATTTGTTTCGTCATTCAAAAACGTAAAGAAAATAGTGAAACAAGTGGATCCCATTCCACCCACGTCACTTTATGTCAACTCTATCTCTATTCTATCCACTATAAGTATGCCTATCCAACCATCTCAACCTCTTAACACTTAGATTCCTACCCAAGTATATGCTCTAACCATCTCAACCCATTAACACTCATATCCCCACCGATCATTCACCACAACAACTTTCCCCATCCTAACAATAACATCATGTCCCTATTTCTCAACATTAATCATTGCTGCAACTTATCCAATCTCAACCCATGAAATATCAGTAATCCTTATCAAATAATTCCCCAAACACCCACACATCCAAAACTTATCAACCGCCTTATTAAGATACTTTTCATGCCACACAACCAAAATCTCAACCTATCATCACATCAAATGATCCTATTCATGACTTAATGAATGGGTTAATAGTTTAGAGGCCTCTACCTTGAGACCCAAGGATAGGCTATCTTATGAACAAATTGAACCCATTCATCCGTTGGTTCTAATTAAACCTTACCACCCTCATTGGGACCTTCCTAATTTTACAAAGTTCAATAGCAATGAATATCCCCAACAACATCTCCACACATTTAAAAATGTATGTTACCTTATCACACATGATCAAAAACTTATTCTTTGTACCTTCCCTACTTTCTTGGTCGGTATAGCATTGGATTGGTACAACGAGATTCCTTAACATTCCTTATTATCCTTTACCCATCTCGCACAATTGTTCCTAGAACATTTTTCAATTAATATTACATAAAAAATCACTATCAATGACTTATACACCATTAAACAGTTTGATGACGAGTCTATCATAGATTTTGTCACTCAATGACATGGCATCATAAGATAACTTTCATTTAATCTTTCATAAGTTTCGAACTCCTCAAACTCTTCTCATGTTCTTGTGTGAAGTATATTCCTTCTACATTTTAAATCCAATATTTTCAAACATTTGAAGAAGCCTTCACCATGGATCGAAAAATTAAAACTGATGCCCTTGAGAAAGGCCAACTCAAGCTTTTATCAAACAAGCCCAAGATTGAGTTCATTAAACCCACTACACATAGTGTTAATTCTAAAACTACTACCAATACCATCATCGTTCATTCTCCATCCACATCTCTCTCGCATGAAGTCTTTGCAAAGAGATTTTAGACCATCTCCTAACTACACCCCCTTGGGAAATCTTATAGCTATGTATTTGAAAAGTTCATGGCAAGTACACTCCACTCAAGTTCCTCCTATACCACTCATGGAAGACTCACGACCCAAGCTCATTTGGTATCATGAAGGTCACTTGTTGTAAATATCATCAAGTCAAAGGTCACAACATTGAGAAGTTTATTTCCTTCAAATATCATATCCAACAACTTAAAATCAAGGGGATATACAAATAGACATCTCCACCACTTCTTCTAGCTAACCCCTCAATATAATTAAGTAACCATTTCATAATATACCACCAACCAATCAAGCTTCCCCTTCTACATCTCAACTACCAAATGGTCACACTATTAATACCATTAATAAATATCTCATCTCATCAACAACTTTACATGTTCCTACCCCTTATTCGAGAATCTATCGTATCCACAACTATCACACCTATATCAAATTTTACTACTTTTCCTATACATATTCCTACTCTTACCCTTACGACATCCATATCAAGTTTGACTATACCCCTACTTCATCCACTTTGATCATGCCCCATTCTATCACATCATATTCATCCTCACCACTTATGTTTACAACCATCTCAAACATACCCTTTATCACTACATCCCAATCTCCCACATTGACATCAAACAAATCTATTACTACATCTACATCACTCATTTCTACATTAATCCCAACTACAACACATAATCCTACAAATATACCAAAACCTATCTCGATGCATGTACCTACATCTTTACATAGTACTACATCATCCATTTCATCCCAATCTTTTACACCCACTCCTCCTCTAACATCCATTCCTATATCTACATCTATATCAGCTACCATACTAATCAAATCCTCTCAATTTGTGAACATATCAATGATACCCCTTGTAACATTTATAAAGCAAACACCTCCATAAAAAAACATGAAGGGGATTCATTCTCCCTCTACCAAATCAACTATTTCTACATCAACCAATCCAAAACCTACACCAAAATCTTGAATCCACCGGTTGAGATTATAGCTATCCTGCAAAGGGTTATAATTCTCAATATAAATCTAAGACCCATGGTAAAAATTCCCAAAGGTATCATAGGAATCCTCATAAGAAGTTAGGTCTCCTTCTTCTCAACAACTGATACTACAATATCCTCATCTATTTTAGGGCCACTCCTTCCATCTAATACATCTCGTAATAATAATTTTGAATCCAAACCATGTAAACCTCCCGGTAAAGTCTATTCATCTTTTAAGACACCTAATTTAATCATCCAATATACATTTACACCTAAGCCCAAACATCCTATTAAAACACATAAGAGTTATCTTCATCTTGACACTTTAGTTGGGTCTTATGGACATATTTTGACACTTAATTTGTACATCTTCCATCACGCTTCCTCCCACTAAATATTTTAATCCTAATAGTAAGAATCCATCAAAAGGTTCAATTTAAGAATCCTGCAGGTAAATTAGAGGTGGAAAATCCTAGACAATATACCTTGAACTACTTTCACCAGAAAGGTAAATTTTCCTAGGTTTCAGAATAAAATTTTCACCTAATATTTTTAAGGGAGAGCCGGGGTTTTGTTAACACATAGACTATAGTTTTTGCATGATAGCAAGGTTTTCTTGATACGTGTCAACAAAAATTACTATCGTATGAAAATAATTCTTGTTGATGCATGTCAAACAACCCTTGTTGTCGCCTGGCAAAGAAGGCTTTATTGACACGCGTGTGAACAAACCTCATTATCGCATGAAAAAAAGGATTTGTCCTAATTTTCCTTTCACTCTGCATTTCCTGAAACATTTTCTATAGTTTTAATGGGTGAAATGAAGTTGTTGCCTCTGTTCCCATGCCTTAGTCCATTTGAAAATCATTTGACATGCCCCATTTTGCAAGAATACTCAAGCTTGCACCATGTTGCCCTAATTTTTCAAATCTGTATTGTACTTGCTCAAAAATTTTTATTTTTTGAAATTGGTGGTCTCAAAACTTTGTCCCTCTAGATTGAATGTTTTTAAAATTCTCACAAACTTGTTGTTTTACCCTAGTTTGAGAGAAAAATCCATGCATGCCTTGTTTGTGCCCTAATTTTTCAAAATCTGTGGGCTATGTCATGTTTTCCCTTTTTCCCGATCATGAAAAATCAAAATTGATCGATTCATACTTGTATGTATTCAAAAATCCAATCCCAAGGTCGAGAAATGCTCGAAATCATGTTTCATCTGATTCTATTTCAAAAAAATTCCATCCTTGGTGAAAAAATCAGGTTCTGGGCACAACTTGGAAAAACTCTGTGTTTTTTTGATGGTCAGACGGGCATTTTAGCCATCAAATTATTGTTGAGAAGTCGAGGGTACATGGCGGCATCTAATTAGCTGAGGAGAAGTGGGGAAGTGTTATAACTTATCATTTTTTGCCTTTTTGGCGAATGGGGCATTTTCGGGCCTAGGGCTCCACTTTTTCCAATTTTGCCTACGTGGCATGGCATGTTTTGATTGGTGAGGGGATGGTGGGGTGGTCGATTCCCTTAGTTTTTAGACTTTATTTTGCAAAAAAATTTAAAAAAAAAAATGGCCCCAAACCCCCACACCAATCGAGAGTGGACACGTGTCCTAAAAATCAAAAAGGGAGAAGTGGGCCGATGGGGGACTTAGAGTTTTTTAGCTCTATTTTCCTAAAGTTTCAAAATCAGTTTCAGCCCCTCCGCCAATCAAAGGAGGACACGTGTGGCATCAATTTTGGGGAGAGGGGATGGATGGCGAGGAGGTTTTGAAAGTTTTTTTTTCTTTGGAGGCGTAAAAAAGGTTAAAGTAAAATTTTGGAGCGTGGCCCCCAATCAATCACGGGTGGACACGTGTCCATGAAAAGTCGGGAGGTGTGGGCCGGAAGGAAAAAGGGGAAATTTTTCCCTTTTTTTTCTAAAAAGAGTTAAAGAAAAAAATTGAGCCGTGAAGCCCATGAATGAGCCATAGGGAGACACACGGCGGCTTTTGCAAGGCGGAAGGTCGTTAGGGGCGGCGAGGCGAGGAGGAAAAAGGGAAATTTTTCCCTTTTGCAAAAAAGACTTAAAACATGAAAATTTGAAGCGGCTTTTAGGCCCATGAGCGAATCATCGAGCGACACGTGGCAAGGGAGAAATCGGGGGTGTGGGCCCATGGGGAAAAAAATGAAAATTTTCCAAATTTCCAAAAAGGTCAAAATGCATAGAATTGAAGTGCGATCCCAATGGGACCCACCATGTGCCATGTGTCACCAAAATTCAAGGGCGGAGGGGGAGAAAAAAGTCAATTTTTCCATTTTTCCAAAAATGTCAAAAAGTCAAAAGGTGAGCCCGAATTGATTCCCAATCATATTTTGACACGTGGAGGGCCCAGATTGAAGGAGAAAGAGCAGATCAAGGGTAACTATACATTTTCATTTTTGGCCACCATTTTTCTCCAGAAACTTGGAATTGTAAATTTTGCATCAAATTTCATCAAATTTTTGGTGATTCCATGTCGTTTTGGCCTTCTAGGATCATTGGAATCGGTTTCATAACTCAATTTGCAGATTTGAGGTGTTTTTGAAACAAAGTTTTTCCCTAATCCATCCAAACACGTGAAATGTCAAATTTGAAAGTTGCAGAGGTAGTTTTAAAAGGTGAAAAGGTGAAATGATGAGAGGAAAGGCATCTGCATGCCTTGATGATGAAAAACGTGCCTCTAGGAAGGATAATGATCCAATATTTGTAATGATTCAATCTTTTTAAAACACCTGGCAACTCTCATTTGCAAATTTGTTAAATGTCATTTTCAGTGAATCATGAGAAATTGTTGTAACAAACTTGATCCCTTGGCATATGCTTTGCTTGGGAAAGAAGGCTCCAATGTGGCAAGAGATATATAATGCATTTTGAGAAATGCAAATGGTCGGGAAGTTGAAAATCACGAGAAAATTTGAGAGAAAGCTCATTTTTGAGAAACCCACCAAAGAACCAGGTTAATTTCTTTTGTGTTGGATCTTCATGTATGTGAGTTGGTTACAAGTGTATAGCCATCACACAACTCTGAGATTGTTCATGAAACTCTCCCTACTTGATGAATCTAACAAGCTTTTGAGTTAATCTATGTTTTTCTAGGGCAATATGATGTCATTATCATTTTAAATACCTACAAATAGTTTTCATTGTTCTTGTTGCAATCTTGCATTGAAAGTCTTTAGAAATCACACAAATCTCATCCTTATTGATAGTTTAGTGGCACTTGCAGTTTTGTTTGTCAGAAGAGCTTTCATCTGGCATTGAAAATAAGTAGTTTAAAATCACTCCACCTTCATTTGTTGATTGGGATTGCTTGTAAGCCTTTGGGGGTACCTTAGGCATGGTTTGATCAAGGATTTTTGTGTTTAATTGAGTTCTTTACTTCAAGATTTTGTGGTGAGTTCTCAAATATTGTGTGAAGAGTGCAACTTGGCTTCCATTTATGCATCTTCTGGTTGAAAGAACATCCTGATTATTTGAAGCATTTTATCTGATAGTTGTTCAAGTATTGTAGAGGTTGTCAAAGATTTGATATATCCAAGTTTTTCTTGTCAATACCCCACCAAAAAATCATCTGAATAACTAATCCTACCCATACTACCCCTGCATTGCATTGTGTGTCAACAAAAGAATCTAACCCATCTACAAAAATGCACAAAGCAAATCAGGATCATACAATGTCTTCAGTAGCCTCAGCCTTGTCTTGAAAGCATTTCCATCATTTAGTAGTGACAACTCTGTTGAGTTTGAATAATGGAAAATTGATCATGTTTTCCCAAGGCCATCTCCATACAATATGCATAGTATAAGGATATCTCCACCTCCTTCACAAAACAGAGGCTGCAATATAGGTTCTCTTACCTTGGTTGAAAGGCACAACCTAAAATAGTGAGGGTTAGATCAAATCCTTTCAAAGTGCTATCCATCTCTCCACAAAATCTGAGTGCTAGTTAGATCACATCCCTAGCTACAAAATGACATATATCAAGATCTATCTGCCTTTAAGCTTCATGCCATATATGATGCTGCTCAGACTGAAAAGGAGAACAAATTTGGGTACCACCTAAATGGCCTTTGGGTCTTTTGTTTTGAATTCTTAATTTGCAATTCTTGGGATTTGATTTATTGATTTGATTTTCCATGTTATTTAGCCCGTCAACAACACAAATGTAATATTATTCTATTTTTATATTTGTCCTGTAATACTTCTTGTGTTTTTATGTGTAATTAAAATCTTGAGTATCATCTTCTGATCAGATTTATAAGATTGGAATGAAGAGTAGAGTTCTGAGTTTGATATTCTCTTAGTTCAATCTGATCCATGTGCATACATATTTGAGATATTTGAATGCATATCAAACCTGGTAAAGTCCCTTGCAAATTCTGCATGCAAATACATTGTTGAAGCATCATTTTATAATCAGATTTGTAAGGATTAAGTGAAGATATAAGTTTTGCCTGTAAATTTTATCAGTTTCCATAGTAGTTGCACTTCATTTGCATTTGTGATTGATAAATTCAAAGAAAGGAAGGTCTTGATCTATAAAGTTTGGCAAGATTTTCAGTGTTGATAGATATTTGATAGAGTATTTTAGTGCATTTGCACAACTAGGGTGAAATTCCTTAGTGGCGACTCCATGTTGTTCTGATCTTGATAAATACCAGTGTCTTAACCTTTTTGTCATTTACTTTTGTGTTGCTAATCTCTGCAAAAATGGAAGGAAGAAGATCTCTCTTCATTAGAGACTCTGCTAAGAAGTTGTTTACAGATTCAAGAAACTCAGAGTTGGAAGGGAGAAGAGTTTGGAAAGTTGTTAAAGGTCAGACATCGGAAAAATATATCCATTGGTGAGAGAGATCAGCCTTTGGTAGAGGATTATCACTCTTCTTCAAGTGATTCTGATTCAAGCAATCCTCTCATAAACTTGTTTTCCTCAGCTAGTGAAGGTCCTTCTGCTATACCTGTAAGTTCCTTCTTCAATCTGCACCTCTGTGTTTTCAATTCAAATAATAAAACTTTCCAAGAAAATCAGCACTTAGAGAATACCAGTCTTGTGAATCACATTCTTGAGCCCCAAAGACCTTGCACTCCTCATCAGCTTGTGTCACCCCCAAGATCACCTCCACCAAACAATATGGCTCAGCCTAGACCTCCATTTTTGTTAACACCTTTGGTCCTATAGACTTTAGAGGAATGGATGGTTACCCAAATGTTGTCCCACAAGATGTCAAAAATAGATTGCCAAAATTCCAAGGTAACAATGCAATAACTGGTGATCAACATCTCAAACTTTTTGTTAACATGATGGAAGATTTTGAGATAGAGTTTGAAGATGTGTATATTAAATTGTTCATTCATACACTAGAAGAGGATGCTAGGGATTGGTACAAGGCTCTGCCTGATAATTCAATTGATTCTTGGACTGAAATGAAGAATGCATTTAGGTTGCAATATGGTGACAAGACTGATCCTAGATTTCTCTTGTCTGAGTTTGAGAATATCAAGAAGAACCCCAATGAATCAGTCCATGACTTTAACACAAGGTTTAACAAAACTTTGAGAAGGCTTCCTATTAATCTGAGGCCTTGTGATGAATCTTGTTTAATCAAATATGCAGATGCATTTGATAAAAAGGTAGCCTATTACCTAAGAGACAAGAACCCTACCAATCTAAGACAAGCTTTCACCATGGCACTTCAAATTGAAAACAATATCAAAGCAATTGGGAAACCTCTCAAGAGAGATGGTGTAAAGTTGATAAACCCTGAAAAACCTCAAGCTAGCAAGGGTGCTTGATTTAGAGAGGTTGTGAAAACTTTGGCAGGGGTTGTCAAAAGAAATCTCATATAAGTTGGCAAGAGCTGAGAAAGGAATTGGGAAAACTTCACAAGGTCAGCCAAGAGCACAAAACCATGACATATTTTCCAATCATCCTAGAGGTGATCAAAGGGTAGATGATAGAGGAAAAGGACCCATGGGGTCTGCAAATAGACATCCTCAAGCACGTGAAGGAAGAGTGTTACCTGATCCCTAACTGCTAGGGTTGTTGTTGTTGAAGAAGTTGTTGATATTGATTGGTGTGATAGGTGTTTTTTACCCCATCCTCCATGTGAAGTGGACCAGCAAGAAGGTGAAGCTAATAATGATGATGGTACTGATGATGATATTTGCATGGTGGGTTGTTCTTCAAGCTCACAAGGAGGAGCAACATCTACTGAAGTGATAAGTGCAGGACAACTACAACTTTTGGGATTGCATCAAATGGGTACAAGTCTTTCTTCCCCCTCATACTCTTGAAGTTGATGTAGTGCAAGCTTTTGAAATTCCTAACAATGACTTTGAATACTTAAGAGCTTTGATGATTAAGAAGTATGATGGTGGTATTCCTTCGGAGGAAGATAGACAATTGTTGATGAATGTTGTTGTAGCTCAAGAGAAAGATTATAACACTAGAAGAAAAGTTGTTAAAGGAGTTGGGCCTCAAGCCAAACCTAAAACACCCTTGCTCACAAGCATTCCAAAAGAAGCTCCTAGGAGAGAAACACTTGCCAAAAGCTCTGTTGTCCCAAGAAAAAATTACAGTCCTCCTCATGCCCAAGCTGCCAAGAATCCCATGCCATCAAATGAATCTTCTTGTCTCCCTTCCAATGTTGCTTTGCCAAAGAGTGTTCCCTATGACATAGCCCAAGTATTGAGCCAAATCAAAGTGAGTGTTCCAATCATTGAGTTGCTTAGAATTCCTGAGCATAAGAAGAGAGCATTTGAGTACTTGGGGTTGAAAGAAGAGAAGACTACTCCAGGCAGAAATGTAAATGTTGTTGAAACTCCTCCTCAAATCATTGTTGACCTTGAAACACCACCAGCAGTAGAAGATCTTGGAGAGACACCTGAGGTATATTTGGGGACATCCTTGGTTGATTCCCAATTGAATGTTGATCCATTCTTCACAACTTTGATCATAAAGGATAGGCTACTTCACAATTGTATGTTTGATTCCGGTGCATCATGTAATGTCATGCCTCTAGAAGTCATGAATGAGTTGGATATCAAAGTGACAACAGCCTATGGAAAATGTACTACCATGGACTCAAGAGAAGTGTCGTTTGGTTGTGTGAAGGGTTTGGTAGTGCAACTTGCATCTTATCCCGGGAGAGGAATTTAAAATTGGATGTTGTGATTGTTGATTGCCCCAAATGGGGTATGTTATTGTCAAGAAAGTGGGCTGCAAGTGTTGGAGGGAGTGTCCAAATGGATATGTCTTTTTCCACCATTCCCATTGAGGGCAGCCTTGTCAAGCTCTATGGAGAAAAGAAAATGTTGCATCTAATTGAGGACCCAAACAATGCTTCTTATGAAGTATTATTTGCTGATGTTGATGCTGATAATTTTATTGGTTTTGCTGATGGAAAAGAACACAAAATGGATCAGTCAAAGTGCCTTGAACAGGTATGTTCTCCTTGGACCTTGCTATTTGATGGAGCTTGCTCCAAATTTGGAAATGGTGCTGGTGTAATTCTGATTTCTCCTAGCTTGGAAGAATTTGTTTTTTCCTTCAAGCTTAATTTTGAATGTACTAACAACATTGCTGAGTATGAAGCCTTGTTGTTGGGTCTGAGAATTGCATGGAAGTATGGTGTCAAGGACATCATTGCAAAGGGAGATTCAGAGCTAGTTGTCAAACAAATAAGAAAACTATATGCTACAAAAAATCAGCGGATGAAGCAGTATAAGCATGCAGTTTGGGATCTAATTGAGATGTTTGATTCCTTCAATATTGTGCACCATGATAGAAGTTTGAATGTTGCTTGCTGACAAGTTGGCAGTGATGGGGTCAAGATTTGGAGATTTTCCATTTCACCTTATTGTGAGTACAATGTTGAAGTGTTAACTAGGCCAGGCTTCATCCCCTGACAACATCAAGCATTGGCAAGTGTTTGATGATGATGCTCAAGTGCAAAGGTTCTTACAAAATCAAGGTGAGTTTGTAGATCAACATATTGATTGGGAACCAATGGTGTGTGTGATTGAAGGAAGAGAGACTTTTTTGGAAAATATATTATCCAATTGAAAACTAACACCATTCCTAGAGGTCTTGTTGCTCTTGAGTCAAATTTTAACAATGTTGATTGCATCATCAATAGAAACATGTCTACCTCAAGGGATGTGGAAGAGCATGACTTGGGAACAAAGGAAAAACCAAGAAAAAGTTTGGTTGGGCAGTAGTTTAAACAAGGAAGAAAAATAGTCCTATCTTCATTGTTGAAACAATATCAAGACTACCTTGCTGGTCATATTCAGAGTTGAAAGCATATAGAGAAGACTTGTTTCAGCATGAGATCCCTCTTGAGAAAAATGCCAAACCATTCAGATAGAAGAAAAGGCCAATTAATCCACTCCTCTCCATGAAAATGCAAGATGAATTGAAGAAACTGAAGGAGGGAGGGATCATTCAGCCCACAAGGTATTCATCTTGGGTTGAAACCTTGTGCCGATCGAGAAAAGAAGAATGGAGATATCAGACTTTGTGTAGACTTTAGAAATTTGAATAGAGCTTCATTGAAAGACAATTATCCTTTGCCAAACATGGAGAACATGCTGCAGTTAGTGACTGGATCTGAATTGTTGTCCACCTTGGATGGTTTCTCTGCTACTGATCGGGTTGTTGTCAAGGAGTCAAAAAGATTTAAAACTACCTTTACCACTCCTTGGGAACATATGTTTATGTGAGAATGCCTTTTGGTCTCATGAATGTTGGAGCTACCTTTCAAAGAGCAATGGATGTTGCTTTTTTGGTTATATAAATGACTTCATTGTAGTTTATCAGGATGATGTGATTGTATTTTCAAGGAGCAGAAAAGATCACTTGCAGCATTTGGAAAGAATGTTGATCAGATGTAGAGAATTTGGAATCTCTCTCAATCCAAAGAAGTGTCACTTTGGGGTGCAAAAGGCCAAGCTGCTTGGTCATATTGTTTCAAAGGCTGGTGTCATGATTGATCTTGAGAGAGTAGAAGCAATCAGCAGGGTGCCAATTCCAAGAACAAAGAAGGGCATCCAATCTTTCTTTGGGAAAATCAATTTCATTAGAAGGTTTGTGTCCAATTTTGCTTGAGTTGACTCTTCCTATCACATGCATGTTAAAGAAAGATCAAGTTATCAAATGGGAGGAGGCTGTTATTCAGGATTTTGAAGGAATCAAAGAGCACTTAAACATGCACCTGTCTTGGCAGCTCTGAATTACAAGCCTTTCCAAATCTTCTCCTTTGCTTTTGAAAATACTATTGCATCTGTTTTTCTCCAAAAGGATGAAGATGGGGCTGAGAGGCCTATTTCCTTCTTTAGCAAGGCTTTACAAGCTGTTGAGTTAAAATATACAATCATGGAAAAACAAGCATTTGCCTTGGTGAAAGCAAAAAAAAGGTTTTCGGCCTTATATTTTAAGTTCAAAAGTTGTTGCTTATGTTCCCCACACCATGGTAAAAGACATCTTATCAGAGATGGAGATCTCAAGTAAAATATGTAGATGGGTGAACAAACTATAGGAGTATGATATGGACATCCAAACCACAAAGTTGGTAAGAGGTTTGGGTCTTGCTAAGCTCATGGCTGAGAGCAACTTGTAGACTGTGGAAGTGAATGAAGTAGAGGAAGAAAGGGTATGTTCTTGGGAAATTGGTAAGTTTTGAGTGGTACAAGGATATAATATTTTACCTCAGACACCTATGTTGTCTGATCATTTAAATAAAAATCAGAAAAGAGCCCTCAAGCTGGCTTCTCAAAAATACATCATCACTGACTTTGGGCTGGCTTGGAAGAACCCTGAAGGTGTCCTCTTGAAATGTGTAACTAAAGATGAAGCTCCCAAAGTAATTGCTGATTTCCATGGGGGAGTTTGTGGAGGACACTTTGCTTGGAAGGGTTACAACACACAAAGTTTTGAGAGCTGGTTATTGGTGGCCTACTCTCTTCAAAGATGCAACCATGTTGATTAGAAAATGTGAAAGCTTTGCTAGCGTTTTCTCTGGAAGAATGAAAGCTTTAGGCTCCCTTCCTTTGCAGCCTGTATCAATTGAAGCTCCTTTCAAATAATGGGGAATGGACTTCATTGGTGAGATTTCAGATCCTTCTAGTGCTGGCCATAAGTGGATTCTTGTAGCCACTGATTATTTTACAAAGTGGGTAGAGGCAATCCCCACCAAGAAAGCAACACACCAAGTTGTTATGGACTTCTTGTTGAATAATATCATATGTAGATTTGGTGTGCCAATCAAGATTGTTGTTGATAATGCCATGTGTTTTAGAGCTAAACCTTTGATGGCAATGTGCAAGGAGTATGGAACCAATCTAACTTATTCTTCAAACTATAATCCCCAAGGAAATGGACAAGTTGAGTCCAGCAATAAGAATTTGTTAAAGATCATTAGAGGACCTTGGAGTTGAACAAGAGAAAATGGGGTGAACAACTAAAATTTGTAGTTTGGGCTGATAGAATCACTACCAAGAGAGCTACTTGGTAAGAGCCCATTTGAATTGGTGTATGGAACTCAAGCTCTACTGCCCTTACATCTGCAGTTATCTTCATTTCAGTTTGTTCAACAGCTTGAGGATCAAGAGGTCAGTCCATATGAAGCAAGGATCAATCAGATTATGGAGCTAGATGAAGAGAGAAGAGCATCCCACCAGAGGCATATCAGATTTAGAGAGAAGTTGAAAAGATTGTTTGACAAGAAGGTCACTCCTAGGGCCTTCAATATTGGAGATCTGGTTTTGTTGTGGGATAGCAGAAATGAGGATAAGGGAAAACATGGAAAATTTGATGCATTATGGATGGGCCCTTACTCCATTGATATCAAAATTGGTGAGAATACCTTTTTTCTCAAAGATTTAGATGGGGAATTGCTTGAACTACTATTAATGGTAGGCATCTGAAGCATTTCTTGGATTAATCCCCAAATTTGAGGTATGCACCACTTGTACAGTGTATAGTGTTTGGTTTTTCACTTTTTTTTTTTGTTTTGTCGGTTTGTGGTTTGCCTTGGTGTGTGGTGTGCCATTTTTTCGGGTTCTCGGCTAGTTTTTTTGGTGATTTTGGCTCATGAATCCTTTGCCCAATGGATTATTTTGGCACTTGGTCTACTTATTGTTCTTGTGGCACTCACTGGGAGTGCCCATCCCCGAGCAGGAGCCGATGTTGGTGTCCATTTTGATCCTCTATTATTTTTCCCTAATTTTCCTTTCACTCTGCATTTCTGAAATTTTTCTAGTTTTAATGGGTGAAATGAAGTTGTTGCCTCTGTTCCCATGCCTTAGTCCATTTGAAAATCATTTGACATGCCCCATTTTGCAAGAATACTCAAGCTTGCACCATGTTTGCCCTAATTTTTCAAATCTGTACTTGCTCAAAAACATTTTATTTTTTTCAATTGGTCTCTAAACTTTGTTTCCAGTTGAATGTTTTAAAAATGCTCATAAACTTATTATTTTTCCCCATTTTGAAGGAAAAATCCATGCATGCCTTGTTTGTGCCCTAATTTTTCAAAATCTGCGGGCTATGCATGTTTTCCCTTTTTCCCGATCATGAAAAATCAAAATTGATCGATTCATACTTGTATGTATTCAAAAATCCAATCCCAAGGTCGAGAAATGCTTGGAAAAATCATGTTTCATCTTGATTCTATTTCAAAAAAATTCCATCCTTGGTGAAAAAATCAGGTTTTGGGCACAACTGGAAAAACTCTATGTTTTTTATGGTCAGACGGGCGTATTTTAGCCATCAAATTATTGCTTGAGAAGTTAGGAGGGTACGTGGTGGCATCTAATTAGCTGAGGAGAAGTGAGGAAGTGTTATAACTTATCATTTTTTGCCTTTTTGGCGAATGGGGCATTTTCGGGCCCAGGGCTCCGCTTTTTCCAATTTTTCCTACGTGGCATGTTTTGATTGGTTGAGGGATGGTGGGTGGTCGGATTCCTTAGAGTTTTTAGACTTTATTTTGCAAAAATTTTAAAGTCAAAAATGGCCCGAAACCCCATAGCCAATCGAGAGTGGACACGTGTCCTAAAAATCAAAAAAAGGGAGGAGCGGGCCGATGGGGGACTTAGAGTTTTTAGCTCTATTTTTCTAAAGTTTCAAAATTAGTTTCAGCCCCCATGCTCCAATCGAGGAGGGACACGTGGCATCAATTTTGGGGAGGGGGATGGGATGGCGGAGGTTTTTTCAATTTTTTGTCTTTGGAGGCAAAAAAGATTAAGGTAAAATTTTGGAGCACGGCCCCATGGCCAATCACGGGTGGACATGTGTCCATGAAAAGTCAAGGGAAGTGGGCCATGGAAGGAAATGGGAATTTTTCCCTTTTTGGCAAAAGGAGTTAAGGCAAAAAATTGAGCCATGGGCCCGCGAATGAGCCATAGGGAGACACGTGGCGAAGGAGAAATGGGTGGTGGGGTCAGGCGGGGGCGGAAAAAATTAAAATTTTCCCTTTTGCAAAAAACTTAGTATGGAAATTTGAAGCATTGGCCCATGAACCCATGAGTGGTAGGGGAATCAATCATCAGTGACACGTGGCAAGGAGAAATAAAATCGATAGAGAGGGGCCATGGGGAAAAAAAAAAAAAAAAAATTTTCCAAATTTCCAAAAAAGGTCAAAATGCATGTAGAATTGAAGCACGATCCCAATGGGACCCACCATGTGCCACGTGTCATCACCAAAATTCAAGGGCGGAGGGGCGGAGAAAAAAGTCAATTTTTCCATTTTTCCAAAAATGTCAAAAAGTCAAAAGGTGAGCCCGAATTGATTCCCAATCATATTTTGACACGTGGAGGGCCCAGATTGAAGGAGAAAGAGCAGATCAAGGGTAACTATACATCTTCATTTTTGGCCACCATTTTTGCTCTAGGAAACTTGGAATTGCAAATTTTGCATCAAATTTCATCAAATTTTTGGTGATTCCATGTCGTTTTGGCCTTCTAGGATCATTGGAATCGGTTTCATAACTCAATTTGTAGATTTGAGGTGTTTTTGAAACAAATTTTTTTCCTAATCCATCCAGACACGTGAAATGTCAAATTTGAAAGTTGCAGAGGTAGTTTTAAAAGGTGAAAAGGTGAAATGATGAGAGGAAAGGCATCTGCATGCCTTGATGATGAAAAAATGTGCCTCCTAGGAAGGATAATGATCCAATATTTGTAATGATTCAGTCTTTTTAAAACACACTTGGCAACTCTCATTGCAAATTTGTTAAATGTCATTTTCAGTGAATCATGAGAAATTGTTGTAACAAACTTGATCCCTTGGCATATGCTTTTCTTGGGAAAGAAGGCTCCAATGTGGCAAGAGATATATAATGCATTTTGAGAAATGCAAATGGTCGGGAAGTTGAAAATCACGAGCAAATTCTTGAGAGAAAGCTCATTTTTAAGAAACCCACCAAAGAACCAGGTTAATTTCTTCTATGTTGGATCTTCATGTATGTGAGTTGGTTACAAGTGTATAGCCATCACACAGCTCTGAGATTGTTCATGAAACTCTCCCCTATTGATGAATCTAACAAGCTTTTGAGTTAATCTATGTTTTTCTAGGCAATATGATGTCTGTTATCATTTTAAATACCTACAAATAGTTTTCATTGTTCTTGTTGCAATCTTGCATTGAAAGTCTTTAGAAATCACACAAATCTCATCCTTATTGATAGTTTAGTGGCACTTGCAGTTTTGTTTGTCAGAAGAGCTTTCATCTGGCATTGAAAATAAGTAGTTTAAAATCACTCCACCTTCATTTGTTGATTGGGATTGCTTGTAAGCCTTTGGGGGTACCTTAGGCATGGTTTGATCAAGGATTTTTGTGTTTAATTGAGTTCTTTACTTCAAGATTTTGTGGTGAGTTCTCAAATATTGTGTGAAGAGTGCAACCTAGGCTTCCATTTATGCATCTTCTGGTTGAAAGAACATCCTGATTATTTGAAGCATTTTATCTGATAGTTGTTCAAGTATTGTAGAGGTTGTCAAAGATTTGATATATCCAAGTTTGTCTTGTCAATACCCCACCAAAAAATCATCTGAATAACTAATCCTACCCATACTACCCCTGCATTGCATTGTGTGTCAACAAAAGAATCTAACCCATCTACAAAAATGCACAAAGCAAATCAGGATCATACAATGTCTCTCAGCAGCCTCAGCCTTGTCTTGAAAGCATTTCCATCATTTAGTAGTGACAACTCTGTTGAGTTTGAATAATGGAAAATTGATCATGTTTTCCCAAGGCCATCTCCATACAATATGCATAGTATAAGGATATCTCCACCTCCTTCACAAAACAGAGGCTGCAATATAGGTTCTCTTACCTTGGTTGAAAGGCACAACCTAAAATAGTGAGGGTTAGATCAAATCCTTTCAAAGTGCTATCCATCTCTCCACAAATCTGAGTGCCAGTTAGATCACATCCCCAGCTACAAAATGACATATATCAAGATCTAGTATGACATAGTAATTATTAACCGCATGTAAGTAATAATTATCTACATATACATATAAACCTAACTAATACTAATTTCCTAACATTCTTCCCTTAGTGTTTACATGGGAAGAAACACATATGAAAAACTAGAAATGGAATCATACACCTCTCGAATACTTTTAGGTTTTATCTTCGCTAACTTGGATCTTGTTGTACATGACCAATATGCTTCGCCATAGTGAATCCCATAATGAATGATCACACTTCCACCTATTCACATACATACGGGATCTCAACAATTCCCACTTTCACTTCTAGTGAACACTTTCGTTCACCATATGATGGATGTTATAAGTACAACAATCAAAGAATCTTAATAGTTAGAGGATCACTCAGTTCATATTTCATCCTATACATTGTTCTCATAATCTAAAATGCAATTTATCCTTGTTTTAATCATAATAGGGGAAAGAAACCACACACCATTTTATTTTACACACACCACACAACTGAAAAAGAGATGCACCATACCAAAATGCGGCCCCATCATTGGTGAGTGATGAGAGGCACTAATCTCCCTCCTTCCTCCATTGCCTCGACCTCTGGTGTGACACTACTAACTCAACCGAATTTTGATATGAAGCTTAATGATTCCCACATTGTTTATTATTCCCCCCACAATGTGAAATCATTTATTTTTCAGACGTTAACATGGTAACATCGAAAATGTGTCTCCGTGAGGTAATTTTTTTAAAGAATTTGACAACAAGACTACCACAAGTACAATACAATGACATAAAAATTTTAAACTCTTTTTACACATTGAGGATGCAAAATAACTTTTGACTCTTTTAAAATGACTTTTTATAAACACAATTCTTACACTTAAGCAATGCTTGATTAAAAAAATAAATCTAAAATCACCTAAATGACACTTTAAATACAACTCACAATGACTATTGACATGAAAAAATATAATAACTATGAAGTGTTTTAAAGACCTCTATTAACAACCTTTATAATGACACACAAACTCCATAGTGACTTAACATTTTATTAACTTTTAACGAATTGAATAAAATTTTTATGAAATTTGATAAAGGAAATCGTAGACTTGTGGATTAAAATGACAAAGGAAAATAACTTAAGAACATGAATTTATTTATAAGAACAAACCATAGAATCCATGAATTCTTGAATGTTATTTATTTGCATTGAAAAATCAGTTCCAACATTGTACAAATCGAAAGAGTCTAGCATGAATTTGCGAGAATACCGTGCATCTTTGGAGAATCAAGGCCCAAACAAGATTGACATAAATGTCAACAAATTTGTGTCTAAGCTGACTTTCCTTCCCCGATAAGGCAAATCCAATCATCCAAATCGTCCACCTCCTAAGCTCAAAAGCTCAAATACCACCGCATACATGAATATCTAACCGATCAAACATTACAACATAGAACATGATAATTTACTGAGTATATTCTATAGTTTGAACTTCACAATGTAGGTATAAGATTGTCAAATTATCCTATTTGGTGAGAAAATGTTGAATGAATAAAATCCCGTTAATAAACTATGAGGACATGTTCACTGATCATACAAATGTAGAAAGATGCAAATATAGAAGTGACCATTCAATATCTATTGAATGTGAAACATATTGTGTTGAGTTCCAATCCAAGGAGATATAGTTAATGCGCACAATAAAAAAAAAAATACCATGTGCCTATGTGACAAATATTTGATTTGAAGGTGGTTGTTGAAGCGAGACTAAATGAAAAATATACTATAAAATCCCTTAAAAGTTATCCTTCTCTCATTAACCAGGGAGAGTGAGAAAATAGTTCTACCCCAAATATCATTCTAATCCTCCATCAAAGAAATTATGGCTATGAGTTCACTATGATGCCATATATTGAGAACAAGATATTTGCATAGTAGATTTGAATAATATTTCTCAATATAGAATAATACCCATTACAATCATATTCACGGATTACACTTTTATAAGAGATTACAGTTCCTAAAATATAGGAACTCCTATAACCACTCCTAACAATATGCCTAATAATAAACTATGTCATAAATATATATTTTTATAACAATATATATATATATATGACATAACAACCTAACTAATATAACACAATTACAACATAGTAATTATTAACCACATGTAAGTAATAATTACGTATAGTTAACTCTAATTTCCTAACAAACAAATGATTTTTGGCACAATATTAGAGTTTCCCAATTTTACAACTAAAATAGCCTTGTGTATAGATTTATTAGGTTTATATGATGTCATCATAGGCTTGAATCTGGTTGTCACAACATAAAGCAATGGTTGAATATTTTGAAAAAAATTAAGTGCTTGAAAGAATTTCATAAATCATTAGTCATTTGGGGCATAAAAAGATACCTAGTAGTGAGGCAAATCTTTGCTATGCAGCTTAAAAGACCAAATACGAGAGGTTGCATTCTTTATACAATTAAAATTTCTGATTTTAGTGAATAACATAACACTTCTTTAGTTGATTATCCATTGTTACAAGAGTACACCAATGTTTTTGGGAGGAGCTACTTGGAATTCCTCAAAAAAGTGAATTTGACTTCATAATAGACATAAAACCTAGAACAAAACCTATTTTAAAATATCCTTACCACATGACAACAACTGAATGAATTTTTTTCTAAAGGACTAATCGGTCAAGTGTATCTCCTTGGGGAGAAACAGACCATTTTTGTCAAAAAGAAAGATGACACAATAACGTTATGCATTGATTACTTTAATGCTAAACAAAACCACAATAAAGAATATGTATAGTTTTCCAAGGATAGATTATCATTTTGATCAGATGCATGATGCATCAGTTTATTCCAAAATTGATCTAAGATCAAAGTACCATCTGCTAATAATTAAAGATGAAGGCATTCATAAAACAACCTTTAGGATAAGGTATAGCCATTGTGAGTTCATGGATTTACCATTTGGACTCATGAATGCACCTGCTACATTCATGAATTTAATGAATAACATATTCTAAGAATATCTAGACAAGTTTGTGTTAGTTTTATTTGATGAAATTATGATCTAATCTAAAATCATTGATGAACATAATGAGCACTTAAGAATAGTGTTGGAAATTCTTAGAAAAAGGAAAATGTATAGACAAATATGTTAATTCTCCTTTTATCAAAATGAGGTACAATACCTCAAGAACATCATAAACAAGGAAGGAATATCTACAAATCCATAAAAACTCAAGGCAATAACAGAATGACTAGCACCCACAAGAATGTTCATGAAGTTAGAAGCTTCATGGGGTAGGTTGGTTGGCTACTACAAAAATTTGTAAAAGACTTTTCTAGAATTGTTTCTCCAATCATATCACTACAAAAAAGGATAATAAATTTGTATGGTCTGAAAAATGTGAGAATGCATTTAATTTTTTGAAAGATAAATTAACTACAACACCAATTTTGAAGGTTCTAGGAACCCCAAAAAAGCTTCACCATGGTAACAAATGCCTCTAGTGAAGGTTTGGGTGAAATTATTCTCCAAAATGACCATGTGATAGCATAGGAGAGAAGAAAATTAAAGCTACATGATCTAAACTATGCTCCACATGATCTAGAGCTTCTTGTCATAGCCCACACATTTCAAGTTTGGAGATATTACTTGTTTGGAAAGCCTTGTTAATTAAAAACAGACCACTTGGAGCTGCGTATATCTTCACATAAGATAACTTAAATGTAAGACAATGAAGATGTATTGAATTTTTATCTAAGTATGATTTTTATATAAGATAGATAAAGGAAAATAAAATAGAGTGACAGATGCACAAAGTCATCGAAGCATGTTTTATGATTGTTACCCATAGAACCTAATCCAAGGATAAAGTAAAACAATAAATGATGGATAATTCATATTATCAACATGTTAAGGCTATTATGATAGCAGATCCTAATGATAAAATGTATGGAGCATTTAAATTTGATAATAAGGGAATCTTAAAATATGAAGGTAGAGTTTTGTACCTTGCAAAATGACTTAAGGGTCAAGGTCATGAAATAATTTCATGATTCACCATATTTTAGGGCATCCCGGAGTAACTAAAATGCTTGGTGATATAAAAAAAAGAAATATTTTTGGAAGGGAATGAGAAAATATGTGATAAAATATGTTTCTCACTATTTGGAAGGTCAACATGTTAAAGATGAGAACCTACACATTGTTGGTTTGTTGTATCACACAACATTCCACTATATAAATGACAAGTTATTAGAATAGATTTTTGTAAGGGCTACCTTTGTCAAAAATAAACATGATGTGATACTTGTAGTTGATAAGTTAACAAAATTAGCTCATTTTATACCAAGGAATCTGAAATTTGATTCTCTGTGCTTATAAAATGATTCATGCATGAGGTTTTCATATTACACGAGTTCCATAATTAATAATTTCAGATAGGGACCAGATGAAATATAGATTCTAGTAGACTTTGAATTTAGCCTTAGGGATGAAATTAAATTTTATTTCAGAATACCATTCAAAAAAATATGGTCAAACTAAACAGGTCAACCAAGTCATGGAGGATATGCCTAGGATGTATTGCATGGATCAAAAGTACAAATGGGAAAATAACTTCCACTTGATTGAGTTTGTGTATAAAACACCCACCATGAATCATTGAAAAATGGGTCCTTTCGAGGATCAGTATGGAAGGTGTATAACACCCATTAGTTGGGATAATACTGAAGATAGAGTGTTATTGGGCCTTGAAATGTTAATGGAAATGGAACAATAAATAAATTTCATCCATGAGTGATTGAAAGAAGCTCTTGATAGGAAAAATAACTACACATATCTGAAACAAATAAACAAGAAATTTTAAATAGAGACAAATTATTCATGAGGTTAAGCCCAAAAAGAGTTTAATAACATTTAACAAGGCTGCCAAGTTATCACCACGATATGTTGGACATTTTGAAGTGCTAAAATCATAAGTCCGTAGTATATTATTTGGAATTTCCTCTCGTATTGTCTAAGATGCATGAAGTTTTTCAAATTTCCTTTCTTAAGAAGTATGTTTTAGGTGTATCACATGTGCTTAGTTAGAATTCCTTGTAGGTTTAGGATTTGAGAATCGTGGTAGTTAAACGGATCAAAATTCTAAAAACTCATATATTGTACTTGAGAAATAGAGAAATTACGCAATGCAAGGTCCAATGGGACCAATATTCAAAAGAAAGTGTAACCTAGGAGGATCTAGAAGAGATGAAGACATTGTTTCCTTATTTTTTTCAGTCATAAAAACTAATATTTTTAAATTTATTAAGTTAAAATTGATACAATTTTATAAATTATGAGTGCTAGAATCACAAAATTATGTCTTATTTCAAATAGTATGACAAAAATGAATGTTGTATAAGGTTGTAACAAAAAATAATGATGGCGGATAAATTGAAAATCTTGAAAATTTCCAAATTTTGGATGAAAGCACATGACTATTTCCCTTTGTTGTATGATATAAAAAAATTGTGGTTCATTTTGTTGCGATTAGTGAGTAAAATCATTAGGACAATGATTCATTAAGGGGGAAGTATGTCATATCAGAAATTTCATTTCTTGATTTTCGTAAAGATAAGGTTATTATCATAAAGTGATTCACAAAGATTTGGGGCAAGAATATTTACCCGACCAATATCATAGCTAGGCGTACGCATATTTACCCTGAAAAGGATAAACATTCTTATGCGTAGTTGTGAGGCTAACAACGTAAAGATGATTTTCACCAAGCACTCGTGAGATACCTCATTTTAATACCATATTTTTTATTTGATATTTGATTTTTATCTTGCTTGAGTTTGATTATTTCCATGTTTGGATACTTTTTTGTTTGCGGTATTACTTTACTATTGATATTGTGATTTACTTTTCTTGTTAGAAGTAATGATTTGAAAATTATGGTTGAATTTATTCATGGTTATTATATATCATTACGTTATGTGAAAATAATGTAAATGTTGAAAGGAATAACTCTTTTGATATTAATGATCATTAATCATACAAAAAGAGAGGACCTTCAATTAGGACAGGGTAAAAATATTGGTTTCGATAAGGTACATGTTTAAGTATCTTAATTATGATTAAATGTTATTACAATTTATTGATTAAGATTACATATTAATCTGTTTTATATCATGATCGTAAAGTGTTTATTATGATCATCTTTCATATGGACTTGATTTGATAATTCATTTATTTAAATTAGATCGATCGATACTCTTTTTTGGAAGAATAAGTGATTATATTGATCATTTCTCACAATGGCATGATTGGTTAAAAAGGATGGATAAAATACCCTTGGTTGGGAAATCATAGTGAATTTTTTTAAAGGTAATTGAGCATGGTTTATTTAAAAGGTAAAAAGAATTATGGTCTTAGACCATATTCATATGCATGGATTTTAAGTTAAATATATATTATCATATGCAAATTATTTTTCTTAAATAAGATCATTTACCTTATATTAAGGATTTTCTTTGTTGGAAGGTAATACCAATTCGACTATGGTCAAATGGTCTTTGGTCATAATGTTTAATATATAATAGGGTGGTTGAATCTTGACCCATGCAAAGTTGTTTTATTTAATTCTTCAACTGCTCATATACACCGAGTTGGCATTGGAGGGAAATTGGAAGTTGGCGAGAGGGAGGTAGATAGGAAAGGCCACTACGTGGCACTTATAAATAATAAATGCATTAAATACATTCCCATGGATCTCGGGGAATGGGAGAAGCTTCCTCTGTAAGTTATTATACAAACTTAGTTTTCTATTTGTATTCTTTTTCATGCGAATGACGATATCTTCCCTCTCCCTCTCGAATTTATTCATACATTTTAATTCTGCTATTTTTTTGAGCTATTTACGGAATATAATAATGGTGGGTTTAATAGTTTATAGTTGTGGTTTGGCTTGGAATTTTTGGATACTTGTACATGCATATGTGTTGTTCTTTTAGGTTTTTGGAAGAAATATTTGGAGCAATCTCATGTGGATTTTGAAGGATTATCACATAAGATTCACAAGCATGGAAATAACTCACCTATATGGTTATTTCATTATGAAATGTTAGAATATATTCTATTTGTATAATTTTATTTTTGTTAATATTGTGTGTTGAGTTTCATGATAAATCTGGTTTTTTATGGAGCTTTGTTTATTTTATTATATGGGTACATGGATTTGATTTTGGGAAGTGATTATTTTTCAAGTCTTTAACCCTTATTTCTTAACTGTGAATTGTGACTATTTTTATATAGCTCGTGAATATAATTTTTCGGGTATTGGATACTCATTTTTTTCATAAAGCCATTAAAATATGACTTAAATCTTGTATTTTCATGGGTATTATTTGAACACTCAAGTTTTTATGTTTCTTTTTCAAGATCTTATTAAGCTCGAGACACCATGATAAGGATGGAAACAAATATATTTCTCTCTGTGAAAAACGTGATGTTATGTCACCGATTGGATGATAAAGTCCGATTGAATCAAGAGATATATTTTCCTTGGGCTCTTATAAAATAGTCGGTGAAGAGGAGAGGACTAGAATTTAGGCCTTCTTAATGCATTATATTAAAACTATTATTCGTTAAGATGAGATTCTAATTCTTGTGTGGAATGAAAATGTCGTAATGGGAAAATTTTTTCGATGACTAATGTGTAATCAAGAAACGAATAATGCAAAAATTTCTTGAAATATTTAAGCTAAATATTGTACTAGCGAGGATACATTGTCAAATCACTTTGGGTTCCTATAAAATGGTGTGAGATACCAGATGAAACTCAGTAAATTGATTTTTAGGTAGACACTTAGAATCGCCTTCAGTTCACAAACCTCAATAAAAATATTAACCAATTACATACAAGTTATGTACACTTGGATAAAGTGATGATTAATGAGATCGGGTAGATCTAATAATTATGCACACTCAAAAGAGTGATAAAGGGGATCGGGTAGATCTAATGGACCTTTATAGCTACACATGGTTATGATGTTATCAAATGGAATGTAAAACTAGATTACTTTCTGGATTATTATTTATGAATTATAAAATCATTAAAGGAATGTATTGGGGATTAATGGGGTTGTTTTAAAAAATACCTTAATCTAGAATTGTTATAACATTGGGTGTTACACTATCCTCATTCTCAAGTGGCTTTGTGGTGTGAGATGACAATGTAGGGGTGTAGATTATTTTAGGAGTTTGCTAATATTCTTATACAAAATTTATAAGTGTCTTCCAAATTTTTATGGAGTTTTGTTTACTCAATAATATTCATTTTTATAGAGTTTGTTGTTTTGGTGCTTTAGGGCTTCTTGAGTCCTAATTGAGGTTTAGATGGTTCTTGATGATGTTTCTGACCTATATGGTCATACGCATGGTGTTTTTATTATTTTTGTATGATTTTAAGTTAATATTTTCCAAATGATGGCTGACCTACATGGTTTAGGATTATAAGTTAGGTACAAAAGAAAATTAGAAAGATCATTTGAGATTGTTATGCAAGAAAGGAAACATGCAAGATAGAGGGGTGTTTTTAAGGGTGAAAGAGGTTTGTGTGACCTTAAAGAGATGAAAAAGAGTGTGTGGATATGTTATAGAGTGTTTTTAGGAGTTGAAAAAATATTTCATTAGTCCTAATCAACTTGGTGAAGAAGATCTTGAGCGAGTTGACCTAGAGAGTAGATTTGAAGGAGGAGGAAGGAGTCAAAGCTTCATTATGGGATCATCAGTTGTTTCTACAACATTTCAAAGATGAAAAACATATTAGGTCAATTTAGTTTATGCTGAGTCATTTTAGGGGTTGTTTCCTCCTTTTATGGTTGGTTCTCTACTAAATCTAGGGATCGGTGATCCTTGTGGGGTTAGTGCCCCTTGTTGAGTTGGTGAAAATAAATTTGTTTCATATATATAATAAATTTATGTTTCAATGGGTTTTCTTCCCCTTGATGGTTTCCTACTTACATCTTGTGCTATTTTGTGTAATGTGCTCTTATTTTCTCTTCTATGGTTATGCTCTTTTGGATGCATGCTTAATGATAAATTGAATGGATAATGGATAAAATTGCTTAAATGAATAAAAAGTATTATTGCTCATTAATTCACCCCCTCTCATTGATTATGCTTCCAATAGTCATAGAAAGGAAAGATAAAATAAAGCATTACTTAATGGAGTTAAGAAAGATCATTGATATAGTAGAAACAAATCTTAGAGCTATGCGATAGGAATTACAAAAGCAATTCGATTACCTATGTAAAAAAAAAAAAACCACAAGAGTTAAAGGCACTTCGATGTTTAACCAACTAATTACCCAATGGATAAATTAACCCCATCTTGTTGATGCACCAAAGAATAAATGGAAGGTGCATGAATAATTTATAGAAGTTGAGGTTCCTAAGTTATTCTATGATGTCGATAAATTTTTCCTAAGGATGGGAAACTGGATTAGTATGGGGTAATATTAGGCCCATGATTTATCATATTTTTATTCTTTAAGTCTTGAAGGACTTGGTATTCTTTATTCATGATTCACTATTCAATGGAGGGGCATGTGGGAATTTCATAAAGGGTATGTAGGGTATAAGCAGGGGTTCTTTAAGATGTAACTTTACAAGGAAAAGGGAAAATAAATATGTGTGTAAAAAGGACACTAGAGGTTTACAGGAGAAATCAAAAGGAGAATTGTGTAGTACATGATAAGATCAAGGAAAGGACATGTAGAGTAACAAAAGATAAAGATAAACATGAGTTTGAAAGTGGACTTAAACTTTAGTTCTCACATTTGCATCAAGCTTATAAAGGGGTTGGATAAGACTAAGGATAATAAGTGTCTTATATGGAGGATCAACATGCAGCACATGTTTAAGGTGGAAAAAGGATAATTTTGGCTACCGATTGAATGTAATAGTTAACTGGAGTTATAAACTCAAAGGCTATTATTAGCTCTTATAAGACTAGTGAATGAAAATTTCCCACTAGTATAAATACCCATGAATGGGTATAATATATAGAGATATGTATGTATGTGAGTGTGCATGGATTTATGAGCATATAGGGAGCTAAATGATTAAGGTGCGAATGATTTGTAATTGTATTTTAGGCCACTAGATGGCCAGAACTTGTAATTGCACAAAAATTGATATGTGAACATTATGTTTGGTCTATGCATGGTTGTGTTATATTGTTAATATATTAGGAATACAAGTCTAATTTCTAAATTAAAAACTTTCTCAATTCACTTTTCTCTTTCTAAATTAGGATGGGACCTAGAAAATTCTCACACTTTTGAGTGATTACGCCTTAGTTTATATAAGAATGATATGTCAATGTGACAACACAAAAAAATAATTTGCAATTGACATAGTAATTATGAATGCATAAGGAAATAAGACTACTAGAATTCAACACACATCCATACTCTAATCTTTAGCAGAGTCTAAGTTCACTTGAAAACTTGAACTACTTTGTTAAGAAAATTATCTCATACTTATATAGTAGTTCATTCCACCTCCTAAGAATCCTAATTATATGGAATTCAAATGAAAGCATTAAAGGGCCCAAAAATAGACCCAAACACAAAAAAATGGCCTTATTTGAAACACGTTCCTTAAAAACTCAATTATTTTAAGTTTGTGGGTAAATAGGATTGTGTGGACAATAATGCACACTAGATGGTTGTGTAACAGACCATACATTTTTTAAAAAACATGACACTCCACAAAAATTGTGGAAAGGAATGTGCACTCAACAAAATTCAACACGGTACTCCATGACATGACAAAAACACATTTCCTCAATGTGTGACCCACAAAATCTAATTAAATTTAAACACAATTGACTTCCAACTACTTAATTATTTTTGGTTGTTACAAGATTTCTTATAAACCCATATGCTCATGCATCATACACCTTGGGTAATAGTTCAAAACTTGAGCTCCTTATCAAGGAACCAATATTCCATATTTCATGGCATCTACAACACGTGGCCAAGTTACATCTTCTATCTTATTTCCTTTCTGCTTCCGACCATATACTTTGTGTACTCTTTGTTGTGTTTCTTCTAGATTGTGGTAGTGATTATACCCTTCACTTTATCGCACTCCTTCGAGGATTATATTCCCTTCACTATACTCCACTATCTTCCAATTTCATTTTATCATATAATTTTATTCTAGGGTATGGATACAGATCTGCCATATTAATTATATTAAAGATATTAATGCCTACTGAAACTCAATCTCATAAGTATTTTCATACATTTTGAGATGAATCTACATGTTTCTATCTACTTCACTTAATCTTATTGTATGTTAGTTTTTATAGATATCTCCTTTTATAAGTATGGCAAGACCATGTCTCTAATCTAATATTCAATTTCCTTCATTACTCATCTATGAGTTAATTTTACTATACATTCATATTCTATGACTATTTTGCACTTGGTGCAATTCTTTCATATTTTCTCAATATTATCTTACTTTGGTGCTCCATTCTTCACTATGTTGTGAATCTTGCAATTTTGTAACTCCTCTTGTTTTGTTCCCATATATAATATGGAAGGGTGTTTTCCATTTGCTCTATTTGCTAATATTTGATAAACAAATTCTACTTAAGCTAGAGCTAAATCCCAAGCTCTTGACTTATCTCCAACCACGCATCTAAGTAAATCTCCAAGGATTCTATTCAAAACTTATATCCATCCATCGGTTTATGGATGATATGTTGAACTAAATTTTAACTTTGTATTTAAATTATTGCACAATGTTCACAAAAATGACCAGCAAAATTTTTCTCTTTCAAACACTATATTACACGGTAATCCATCTAGTCTCACAATCTCCATAAAGAATAGATTTGTGCTATATATTGCATGGCTGGTTTTCCTACAAGAAATGAAAGATTTGATCTTTGAAAACATATCCACTACTATAAAAATGGAATCAATTCCCTTGTATGTTCTAGGATAGTAAAAAATGAAATCCATACATATATCTCCCCAAGGAATCTCCAAAATAATTTTTTTTTATAAAACCCTACAATAAGAGATCTTAGTTTAGCTTGAGATAATAAATATTGAATTTCTATACTGAGTTTTACACATTTTCACTCATTCATGTACAAAAAAACTCTCTATTATCTACACTAAATTCTCTTCCTAGCAAAAATGCCTCGTCCAATCCCCCACAATGTTTTTATCTCACCAATTTTTCCCGAATTGACCACTTTGGGGTGCATAGTTTTCCTTTAAATAAAAATAGTTCATAAAAAAATAATTCCAGCCAAGGTGTCATGTCAACACTTTTGAGTATTATTATGTTTCTATGAAATATTCATCTTGTGCGTATGTTTCTTTCATGGATTTAAAACCCATAAATTTTATTCTCATATACATCTGAACAAAAACTATGCCTCACGAGCATATCAACCACCTTATTATATTGCGATGGAGAAAACTACGGATGATAGTTACGGCTGAGAATGATAATGTCAAGGAAAGCATGAGTACAAAGAAAGGAAAGCATTATAAAATCTTTATCGATTGTATTTCTGATATGGCCGCAATCTACACTAAAGCTAAAATCTTTGATGAGGATCTCAGTGAAAATTAGAGGCATAAGATCTTCTGAAAGCCCTAGCGCGAGGTGGGTCCAAAAACTTGCTTTTGGGCGAGTTCACGTGGGAAAAGGACAATGAGGGTGCCACCTACACTGAGGGTCCCAGATGGTTGTGTTGATAGAGCTTTAAGCAAAACGAATCTCTCCCTCATTGGTAAGTTTCTTGGCTCTAGACCTAATATTGATTTCATTAGAAAATGGGCTTTGAGAAAGTGGAAACCTAAGGGAGCCCAGCATTACCATCATGCCAAAAGGCTTTTTTAACAAAAATTTAATCAACAAGAGGATTTGGAATCGGTGCTTCTGGGAGGACCTTGGTGGCTGGGTAATATGGGGCTTTTTTTGAAAAAATGGTATCCTGGATTTGACCCTAATACTGAAAATATAAACACCATCCCAATCTGGTGTAGGTTACCTGGACTTCCATTGCATTTTTGGGATGATGAAATTCTGCTAAATATTGCAAAATCCTTAGGTGCCCCTATCGGGCTGGATGGACCCACGAGAAACAGATCCAGACTTGCTTTTGCTCATTTCTGTATTTTTCTCTACAATGGATCAGGAGTTTCCGGAACACATAATCTTGAAGTCTAGATATGGGATTTGGACCCAAAAAATTGAGGTTGAAACTCTGAGGTGTAACAACTGTCATAGCATTGGGCACTCTGATAAAGGCTATTCCAAGAAGAAGAATCCTGCAATGGAAGCTGAACAGCCTGTGGAGGACCCAGTTCGGAATAAGGATAGTAGGATTCCTAGCACGAATAGCTGGAATGAAAAGAAAGCTCCTAGTCAGAAGGAGTTGGAATTAAATAGAAAGGGGAAAAAAAAGGGGCTTTAGAACTCAAATAAGGAAACATCGTGCAGCATCCCAAAGTCTCGGCGGCAGCTTTGCACAAGTATCGAGCAAAGAAAACACTGAAAATCTGTGAAGGTATTCATGGTGGTGAATGAGCAAGAAGGCTCTGTGAAGGTTAATATAGTCCCTACTGAGCAATCTCAAAGCAATTTGGAATTCGAGATAGATAATCTGATGAGTATCACTGAGGAAACTTCAAACAAGGAGTGTTCTGCTCCTAAAGAACCTTTGCAGAAAAACTCTCCTAGGGGAGATGGTAATTCTTTAGAAGATTTACTTCCTTGTTTCAGCAATATATCAGCGGTTTCACCTGCTTGCTTCAGCACCAGAACAGCTGATATACACACATCGGACAGGACTCAGAAAGAATGTGAAGAGGGAGAAGTCACGCCCAACTTGGATGAGGAGGATCCAGATTCGGGATTCACAAAGGTTATTTCAAAAAAGAAAAAAAGAATGAAAGGCTTTGAATTGATCCCAGAATCACTTTACAGTGATAAAAAAATAAATAAAGATAACTGGGACACCTCCACATCCAGAACAACTAGATCTTCTGCTAAACTGAATAGTGGACTTTGGAGGAAGTACAAAAAGAGGAAGACCCTCTAAAAAGGCTCTTAGATCTAAGAGAATGGAGAGGGACATTGCGAGATGGAGTTCAACGCAGTTGAACCATCGGCGAGTTCAAACCACCAAATATTCCAAATGAAGATTATTTCATGGAACATCCGAGGCCTAAATGGAAACTCCAAACAGAGAACCATCGAGGAGTTAAGGGACTCTAGTAATCCTAATATTTTGATTTTGCAAGAAACTAAGATGAAAGCTATGACCCTTGAAACTATTAAAAAGAGTTTACGGATATCTCTGAAAATGGCGGTTGTTGACTCCCGGGAGCTTACGGTGGGCTGGCTACTCTTTGGGATAAAATACACTATACTGGTATGGTTCTTAATGCTAGTATTAATCATCTTGCAATCAAATTTGTTGCTTTTGAGAATAATGATGAATGGATCCTTTCTAACATTTATGCCCCTAATACGGTTAGTGGTAGAAGGAAGCTTTGGGCTGACCTTAAAACTTTTAGAAAACAGCATGGTTCTGCTAACTGGCTTATTATGGGGGACTTCAACTCTCCACTAAACCCAGGAGAAAAGTTTGGAGGTTCCTCCAACTTTTCTATTGGTATGGAGGATTTTGCTGATTTTATAGCTGAGCATAACCTCTTTGATGTGGATCTTCATGGGAATAAGTACACCTGGAATAATAGAAGGTTGGGGAAAGAGTTTATTCAGGTAAGATTGGATAGGGCACTAATTTCAGCAAGTTGGATTCTCAGTCAAGACTTTCACCTCTCCTCCTTGCCCAGAGTTGGATCGGATCACAATCCGATTGCTTTAAATCTTCTCAATTGGACTAAACCCACCAGAAGCTCATTCAAATTTGAAAAGATGTGGATGGAACATGACAATATATATGACAAGATAAAAGAATGGTGGGGATGGAATGGAGAAGGCACTGCTCAATATAGATTGGTCCAAAAGCTCAAAAATGTGAAAAAGCAAGTCAAAATCTGGAACAAAAGAGTTTTTGGTAATGTTTTTGAGGAAAAAAAAAGTTAAAGCAAAAACTTCAGGAGCTGGAATTAAAGATGGATACTAGGGGGAGATCGGCTGAAGACGAAGTCAATGAAAAGAATATTCTTTCTGAGTTGCATACGATCTGCAGTCGAGAGGAATCCTTATGGAGACTTAAATCTAGAGCTATTTGGCTTAAAGAGGGAGACAGGAATACGAAGTTCTTTCATATGACCACTCTAAAGCACAGAGCTTGTAATAGGATCTTAGAAGTTTCTAAAAACAATGGAAATATCATAAAAGATCCCAATAGCATCAAGAAAGAAGCACTTGAATTCTATAAAAAACTTCTTGAGGAGGGGAATATCAACAACTCTGAAGCTATTTCTTTTATGTTGGAGGCCATCCCCCAAAATAAAATTGAGGAACAAAATTTCAGAGATATCCACAAAGCGGTTATCTTTGGAAGAGCTAGAAAAGTTGTTTTTTTGCTTTAGAGGGTGACAAGGCTCTGGGCCGGATGGATTTTCCATAAATTTCCAGAAATTTTGGGAAATATGTTCGACGGATCTCCTCGAGCGGTGAATGAGTTCTTTAGAGCGGGTAATCTTCTAAAAGAACTTAATAACACTCACATTGTCTTTGGCCCCAAAAAAAATGGATGCTAAAGATTTCAAGGACTTGGACCTATCGGCTTTGGTGAATGCCATCTATAGAATTTTTACCAAAATTATTGCTACTAGGCTCCAGCTCATTTTGAATGAACTTATCTCAAGGCAGCAGAGTGGCTTCATCAAAGGCAGGATTATACAAGACGGAGTGATTATGGTTCATGAGACCATACATTCAATGGAAAATAATAAAAAGGTGAGTATGGTCCTCAAGCTGGATATGAATAAAGCTTTTGACAAGGTCTCTTGGGCTTTCCTTGACAAAGTCTTAACAAAATTCGGGTTTCCGGAAAAATTTAGAAGAATTATTAAGGCTTGCATATCCACGGCCAGATTTTCTGTGGTTGTTAATGGTGAACCAGTGGGTTTTTTCACTAGCAGCAGGGGACTTAGACAAGGAGACCCCATCTCCCCCTTACTTTTCATTCTCTTGGCTGACAGCCTCAGTAGAACAATTGGTAAAGCGGTGAATGACGGGACTTTTAAGTGGCTCCAAGCCCACCTCCATCGATCAGTGTCTCCCATCAACAATTTATGGACGACACTATCCTTCTTCTTCTGGCATCTGTCATTGAAGCCAAGGCTACCAAGGCCTTGCTGAGGCTCTACAAATCTGCTTCTGGGCAGGAGATCAATTATGACAAAAGCACCATCTTCTTCTTCAACACTCCTGAGAAAAGACAGCTTAAAATAGCTAAAATTAAAATTTGTAAAATAAGTGAGCTTCCACCACTTACAGGGGGGCTTCCTCTCGGCACTAGGAAAGTCTCTTGCAAGGTGTGGGATGATTTATTGGAGAGATTCCAAAAAAAAATGGCTGGTTGGAAAGGAGCCATTTTATCTAGTGCTGGTAAGTGCCTGCTCATCAAAAGTACTCTCCAAAATCTGCCAATTTATATCATGTCACTCTACAAGATCCCCTCCTCTTTCAGGGATAAGATTGAAAGGATCCAAAAAAAATTTTTATGGCAAGGCATGGATGAGAAATTCAAATTTCATTTAGTGGCTTGGGATAAGGTTTGCACCCCAGAAGTTTATGGGAGGTGCAGGTATAAAAGACATTGAGAAAATGAATGAGGCCCTCATTGCTAAAATGGGCTGGAGAATGCTGGTGAGAAACAACCCTGGATAGATTTAATTAAAGCAAAATACCTAAAGCATCAATCTTTGTACTCCTTTCTACTTGATGAACAGCTCCCCTATGGTTCCATTTTTTGGAACAATTTGGTTAAAAGCAGAAATTTCATCAGTGGGGCGGTAAATGGAAAGTGGGGGATGGTAGGGACATAAACTTCTGGGAGGACAATTGGTTTAATGGAAATCTCATGGAGAGTTTTGGGATGGCCAAGGACAGTCTTATAAACAAGTATGGCATCAAAATCAAGGACTATATTGAGGAAAATGGTACCAGAAAGAAGTGGAAAAAACTTACTGTAGATAGAAATGATCTGAAACAAATTACTTCCTCCCTTCAAGATCATTTAGAACTTATTCCATTAAGTCGAGATGGATTCCAGGATGAGTTGGTATGGATTAACTCGATGATGGGAATTACTCTGTCAAAACTGGATCTGATAACTTCTTTCATTGTAATCAAACAGAGTTCAATTGGAATAGGATTTGGATGTCTGATTTAACTCCCAAAATAAATTTTTTTCCTTTGGCTGGCTATCAGAGGTAGAATTCTTACCAATGACAATCTGATGAGAAGAGGATTAATAATCCCTAATAGGTGCCATCTTTGTAAGAAATATTTTGAGGATATCAGCCACCTGTTCATACATTGTGAGTATGCCACTAGATTATGGAGTTTTCCCTTTCTAAATTTGAAGCTCTCTGGGTGATGCCGAAGGATCTCAATCAGCTATGGACTCATTGGAACCCACCCTTTAAGCATTGTGTTGTTAAAAGGATCTGAAGCTGGTTATCCCTCATTTAATCTGGAGAATATGGAAGGACATAAATGATATTATCTTCAAAAACAGAAAGCAAAACTACAAACTTAGTATTGGGAAAATTTCTAATGGTATCAAAGAGAATATTGCTGGATTTAAACCCCCAAGAAAAAGAGATATCCAGAAAATGAAGAATACATTCTTTCAGTGGCAGATTGGATCAATTAATAGTTGGAACATTCCCGAGAATAGCATTGATAGATCTTTGATTAAATGGCATCCTCTTGATCTAAATTGGTATAAGTTGAACTTTGATGGGGCTTCTAAGGAAACCCTGGGAATGCGGCAGGGGGAGGAGCGATACGGGATCATAAAGGCAATCTAATAGCTGCGTATGCTGGTAAAATGGGAATTCAAACTAATCATTTTGCTGAAGCTTTATCTGCTCTTTGGGGTCTGAGAATTGCCCAGGAAAATAATATTCAGAACCTCATCATTGAAGGAGACTCCCTAAATATCATTAATCTTCTTAAGCAGTGCTCATCTCCAAGCTGGAGCATCAAGGATTTTATTGCAGAGTCCATAAGTATTAGTCATACTTTCAATAACATCAGGATCATGCATACCTACAGGGAGGGTAATAAATTGGCGGATGTGCTGGCAAATTATGGCATTAATGTTAACCTTACAGTTTGGGACAATAATAGCATCCCTAAACAGCTTCAAAACAACATTCAGGCGGAACTCCATACGTAAGCAATATCTTGAAATGAGTTATGAATTTTGGGTGTGGATCAAAAATACTCCCACACGTGTTGATTTAAAGTATTGGTTTATGCAAATCATGTCTAATAATCAAGATAGTGTGAATCATATGGGGAATTTCAAGTGGAGATACATGGTTTTGAAAATCGCGCATGCGGGCTGCATTGTGACTGTTAAAAGGTGGATTCAAACCTCCACGGAAACCGAAGGTGGTGATAAAGTGATTGATGGCAGGGAGCGGGCTATTCTCACACGCATTTTTCAGCAGGCTCAGATCAGCAGACACGCAGCCGATCATGGGAATAGCAACGGCTCTCATTTCCATTTTTGTGTGGATTACTATAGCAAAAAGTGGACTGGCTTTAGCAATCAGTTAGGAATTAGTTGCAATCAGTTCAGAATAGAGAAGATGGGGGGTCCTCCTTGTCAAATTGAGCCTAGTGTGGACCCAGACTGGAAAGATAATATTGAGCTGTGGAGCATTCTTAGCAAGGGTGGCATAACAAACTTCATGGAAAAAGTTCAGGGGCATGACCAGAGCATCTCTGTGCATTTTGCAAAGGATTGGAAGGAGAGGATAGTGGATTATGGGGGGCAGAAGGTCTTAATCAATGAAGAGCTTATTGCTGAAGCGACCGGCCTTGGCTTGGAGGGCTTCAGATTCTTTAACAAAAGGGTCGATAGAGATGTTGAAGAGAGAAGATTTGTTGAGGGAGAGGAGAAACTGACCCACATAACAATGGGGGCCTACTTGTTAGCTCGATCCCTCCACCATATGATGAAGTAACCCACATGATGATACGGTTCATCTCCTTGGAAGGAAGGTTTGTCACTGTTCCTGCGAAACACCTTATTTTTCTTAATCATTTTCGTAGGGATCGTCTGGTTTGTTTCCCCCATTACTTGTTGAACTCTCTTGAACGCTCCATTCTTGAGTTTCAAAAGCATTCCCGGTGGTTCCTTTACACCAAGGGCTCATTTTGTTGTTACACAAATGTTGTCTCCTCAGGTTTCCTGGTCTCCCATCCTCCCCTAGCTCGATTCCCCCTTTGCCGAGCTCTGCTGCTGCCAGCCCTGTTTCTCCTTTCTCTGCCCCTGCCACCGCTGCAGTCACCCCCATGCCGGCCATTCAGGCTTCTTCTCCCATTCCCCCTTCTGATGCTCCCCCCCCACTTGGCCTCTACCTCGCGGAGACCGGTTACCAGGGCTTCTAGGAAGCTTAACCTTGAGACCCTTGCTGTGGAGAAGGGTTCTCATGAATTTGAAATTGCTCATGACCTCCTGCATATCAGCAGTGCCAGCCCCCGGGAAGTGCAATTGGAAAGCCCTACAAAAAGGCTGGAAGCCTTAGAGGCAGATATGAAATTGTTAAAGGATGAAGTTAAAAACTTGACAAAACAGAAAGGAAAGAGGAAGAAGGAGGAGGAGGAGGATGTGGACAGCAGCCAAATTGAAGATATATACAAGAAATTGCACTCCTTGGACTCTCGCTTAGGGAAGGCCAAGACTAGGCATGATTACAACATTGCCATCTTTAGGGCGATTGAGGAATTTATTGAACAACACGTCAGAAGTGTCTCCAACCTAAGCGGAGTGCCGGCAACTCTTTGGGGTACTGATAAGGAAAGCAAGAAGACCTTGGAGCAGCTGGATTCTAATGACGCTGCCCATATGACTACTTTGGGTATGTTTAAATCCTGGAAGAATATCAAAACCATCATAGACAAAGCTACTAGGAAGTAGCTGCAGATGATTCTGTTGTCCTTGTTTGTTTTTTTGTTTTTTTGTGGATCCTTTCTTTGCTTTTTGCAAGTAATTTTGCTTGTTTTGTCTCGTCTTGGTAGCTATTTTTAGCTACTTTGAACATCATTGTAACATTTGGATTCTAATCCTTTTCTCTCTAGTTCTCACCAAGTTCTGAGGCAACAAATGTCACTAACACATTCCAAAACAATTTTGAAACACTAGAACATAATTTTATTTCATTAACAAATAGTATAGGTCACAAGGTCCAAAATTTACGGTTAGAAGTTTCAATTAGGTTCGGGAAAAATTCCTCACCCCACAAACTCTCTAACATGCCTAAAGTTTCAACTTGATTTTTCACACACTTAACGCATTTAAAATTTTCCTAAACAATTTTCATTGGATAGGAAATTTCCTCACCTTTTGAATGATATAAATAAGTCCTCCTAACTCCTCATAAAACTCAAGTTATGGGCCGACGGACCTTGGGATGAAAATTTTCCCCCAAGAGCGGGCCTGGGGTGAAAATTTTCCCTTGCGTAGGTCGGCGAGTGGGGAAGGGTTTTAGTCTTTTACCCTCCTTAGAACAAAAGTAAAATTTTCCTCTCAGTTCCCCGACCACGAGGAGGACACGTGTTGGCTCAAATTTCCACGGGGGGTGTGGGGACACACGTGAATATTTGACTTTTGGGTTAGAAAGCGCAAAGGCTAAAACTTTCCATGCGCCTCCGCCTAACCTGAGATGATGCCACATGTCATCACATTATTAACCATAGGTTTATGGGCCGTCAAGCTCTTTTTGAATTTAATATTTTAAGGATAGAAAATTCAAAGTATGAAATCCTCTCGCACCTCCGCGAGCAATGGGGTAGCACCCGATTGGTTGGTTGCGGGTTAAGCAGTGGGGAAATTTAATTTTATTTTCCAAAGCTATTTTCTCAAAAAGATCAAGTTGCTGATGGTTCCACCTCTCTGCCATGCCACATCTCAACCTCTAATTTTCCTCGGGCTATGGGCGGTGGAGAAAATTTCAAAAAAATCCGAAAAATATTTTTAAGTTTTAAAGGAAAATTCGGAACAAACCTTGCCAAGGAAAATTCCTCCAAAATTTTCTACTAAGGAAAACTTCAAAGGGCCATAAATTTTGATAGAGAGCTCAATTTTGGGCAAACAAGGACTTTCTAGAAATCTCTTGATGCCCTCTTTGCACAAGAGTCATAAATTTTAGATTTTAATAAATTTTAAGGGTCAATTGGATGAAAATGTTCTATAGGATTTTAAAAAACAAGTGGTAAATTTTAACTTATAAATTTTGTTCAATTTGATCTTCTCCTTCACTCAACATGCCAAATAGACATGGAGAATTATTCTAAGAAGGATTTAGGATGCATTTGGAAGGTAATTTTTCTTGATTGATTTCCAATTTGAATTTTCCAACATTTGACAGAAAAAAAACTGTGAAAAGGTTTGGGCCCGATTTTGCAATGTTTTAAAATATTTCCTTAAGTGTTTTAGTCTACTTGGAATCATTTATACCCTAGGATGTTCAATTTTAATGTTTGATGTTGATTATTGTTTCAGAGGCTTAGCTTGTTCATTTTAGAGAAGTATTTGCTAGTTTTAATTTTTAAAACAGAGATCAAATTAAAAAGGGTTTATCTAACTTTTTCATCATTCAAATATGGAGATTGATTTCTATTATGATGTAATACATTTATTTTATTTAAACAAACCATTTAATAGCTAAAATGCAAAGTATGATTTCTAATTTTGTCTTATTTACAAAAGAGTAAAATAATACAATTCCATCATACATATTCCTTTCTTTCAAACAGAGATTTCAATAACATTTAAAAATCAAATTTCAATGCAAAATGCAAATGAAAAAGGTATTGCAATCCTTTATTGATTTCAAATAAAACTTTACATCTCTCAATTACTTGAATGCATATATGATTTCAATTTCTTACTTTCAAATGCATAGAACAAAGTATATATATCTTTCACATTTCAAATTTACAACTTTCATAGCTCAATACAAATATCTTTCCCTTTAAAAACATTTACAATTTCATCCACTTCAAGAAGGGAAGGTTACATAAGAATTCTCTTAAGGGACTTGTCCAAACTATCTTCTTTTCTCAACTCTAGGACAACAACATGCATTCTTCTCATTCTTCCAATTTGATCACAACAAAGGCAGGGGAAAGGAAATGCTCTCCACCCAACCAAGAAATCCAATGAAAGGAGAAGCCATCCTTCTTCATTGGCCCCCGAGCCTAACCACAATGAAATAAGATAAGTAATTCAACACACATGGCAAAAACAGGATTCCACATCACAAAGCATCATTTCAACATGCACATTTCAAAATTAAAAATCATAGTTCAAGAAAAACAACAGCTTTACAACTACATTGAAACATTAAGACAAAACTCAAGCTTCATCATGTAAGCCAAAGGAGCAAGAACTATGGGGAAATTGCTTATGCCTCCCAATGGGAATTGGGTATCCACATATAACAAACCACCAATATAAATCATCTCACATATCCTTATGCCCCCCACAATCCCTCCTTATGCCCCCACAGATTTCCTTATGCCCCCCACAAAGTAAGAAATGCAAGCTATTTCTTTTCCATGGTGGATCCCAATCCCAAACTCCCTCCACAAGAATTATGATGCCACTGGAATTCCCTTATACCCCCACATATATTCCCCATAGCCTTCACCCACACCGGTCTAGGTAGTCTACCCAACCAGCCAATAAACACACAAAACATTCAAGCATTCAAACAAACATAAAAAAGAAAATAAATGCATATATGAATAGCTAAGCTCCTACCTCTCCATGGTAGACTTTGTTCTAATACAACAAGCTTTCAATGCCAAAATAAAATCCCAAAATCAACAATGCCCAAGTATGAAATGCTCTCTAATATCCTCCAAAATTAATAAGAGGTCCAAACAAAGAAAGGAAAATTCACCCCAAGGAAGCATTCCAAAAGTTCAACAACCCAAAACAAAGCAAGGAGTTTCAATTGTATAGAAAAGGGAAGAGAAGAGGATGAGGTGGATCCATATAGGACACCACATCACACATTCTCAACTCCAATACTAAATTCAAATTCATTCTCTAAAGCACAATAAAGAGGTGGGTGAAAATATGAAAAATAAACTTACACACTCCAAAACGCCCATACCCCAAAGGAATGAATTTAATAAAATGTAAGAAGAGTGCAATTAAAACATGCAACTTGATTTATAAAAATGCATTAAAAAGGTATAAAATCAACCCTCCAACCATAGGTATGGTTGGTAAATAAAATTAAGAGGCATGGGACAAGTTTTACTTGTCCCACAAGCCTTAAAAATAGCCTCCAAGGACAAATTCGAATTTCCAAGGAGGTGGAGTGTTTCATACTCCAAAATCTGACTTACACAACTCTTACACATACTTACACATCACTTACACATACTTACAACATTTAATACAAAAGCCAACAACTTCTATAATTACTTTCTTATATCCCAAATTTGATTTATTTATTTATTTTAACAATATGATTACTCACATTAATTCTCCACAATTAAAAGAATAATGAAAGGGGTAAATGCATCACAAAATAAACACATGCAAACAATAATAAAGGAACCACATTAATAAAATACAAAAATCTCTTGGTCATATTCAAAGGAAATCCCCCATGGGAATCCCTAACAAAAAAACACACACATGCACACAAAACATGTTGCCATGGTGACCTTGTTGAATTCATCTAGAATTCCAATGTTGTTGGTCTCCGATCCCCGATGTTTGTTGTGATAGTTTAACCTATAAAAAAATTACATCATTCGGCCTCATGGCCATATCGAACATCCACATGATATAAATATAATCACAAAATCATCTATACATATGAATCATAACAACATCAAGGCAATCAACAATATCACTTACAATTTATATCAAAAACTATATCATCATCATATAATGTCCATTTTCTAGATCTACTCATAATATCAAAAATCACATGTCCGAACAACAATCATAATATATCCATGTCAAATAGTATATCATCATCCACATATGAAGTGTCTCTAATAATAATCATGCATCATAACTAAATCAAGATCAAAAATAATCCATGATCCAACATCTAACATCATACTAAATCAAAACTATTATAATGTACATAATGAAATCAATAGTATCAAAAGGTGTCAAAGGAAAGTGGGCACTACATCCCCCTCCCCTTAGCTCGACTTTCTCCTAGAAGTCATTGGAACAAATGTGGAAACCAACTTGTGATAAGGTAGCATCCTCTCATGTAGCTGCAGCCTCATCATATCTATCCCACTTCACCCGAACCTGATCAACCTCTCTGTCTCGAAGGCCTAAGGTGCTCGCGCTCTAGGAGTGCAAACGATCTCCACCATAACCTGCCCTTGATTTTACACTTGTAATGATGTCCAATCTAACACATGAGAAGGATCTACACATGTCTCCTAAGAACTAAAACATGAAACACATGATGTATACGAGACAAGCTAGGTGGAAATGCTGAGGCAGTAGGCCAAAGGTCTAATACACTCCAAGATCTCAAAAGGACCAATGAATATAGGAGTTAACTTAGAACATTTTCCATAATGGATAGGGCTCTTGTGTCGCTTTGACACTAAGGAACACCTTCATGCCCACATCAAAACTACGGTCAATCCTATGCTTTGATCTGCATACTTTTCTCGCATGTCTTGTGCCTCCCGTAGTCTCTTTACGATCAATACCACTTGCTGCTCCTTGTCCTCTAACAAAGTTGGTCCAAGGGAAACCACTGTCCTCTAGCCTTATCCCGGTGAAGAGGTGTCCCGCACTCTCTACCATAAAAATCTTGAAAAGGAGCCATGCCTATAGAACTCTGAAAACTATTATTGTAGGCAAACTCCACTAAGTAGATGTACTCCTCCCATCTAGGTGTTGATCCATCACATACATCCCGAGCATGTTCTCTAAAATCTGATTCACCCTGTTTAGTCTCGTCCATCTATCTCGGGGTGATATGTTGTGCTGAAGTTGATCTTCATCCTAAGAGCATACTGCATGGTAGTCTAAAAGTGTGAAGTATACAAAGGATCATGGTAAAAAATGATCTTTTGCGAGAATCCCGTGAAACTTTGACTATCTCGTCCAAATATACCTTTGTCAATGTTCTAGTTGTATAAGTGGTCTTCACTGGAGAAAAATGATCCACTTTTGTCAATTTATCAATCGTGACCATGATGGCATCGTGGTGATAACTTGACATCGGTAGCCCAATAATGAAATCCATGGAAATGGTGTCCCACTTCCATTTCGGTATAACATGAGGAAAGAGAAGGCCAGCTAGATGCTGATGCTCGGCCTTAAATCTTTGGCACTTTAAACATCATGACACAAAATAGGCCATATCTCTCTCAAGTCCTCTCCAATGATACTGGCTTGTCTCAAGAGTGGAGTGCATCTTCTTCACCCAGGATGGGCTGAATAGGGTGCATGATGTGCCTCTACGAAGATGTCTGCCTCAATCCTCCATCTCTGGGAACATAAATCTAGCCTCTTTTCCTAAGAAGACCATCTTCCTCTAAGGAAAACATTCAAAATTACCCTCAAGGGGAATCTCGAGACTCGATCTCTACTCAAAATGCAATGTAGAAGCTATCAAGAGGAAGTTGCTAAAGAATCTGCTCCATAAATTTGTGCTCACCGAGGGTGGCCATAGCAACATGTCTCCATCTACTGATAACATCTGCCACCTCATTCTCCTTCCCATTCATGCTCGATCTCCATATCATAATCACAAAGAAACTCCATCCAACACCACTAACGCGCATTGAGATTGGGCTACGTGAAGAGGTGGTGAAGACTCAAGTGATCTATCCTAAGTGTGAATCTCTAACCAAGAAGAAAGTGCCTTCGTCGAACCAAAGCATGCCCAACCACCGCAAGCTCAATATCACGAGTTGGATAATTAATCTCGCAATATTTGAGTTTGCTAGACTCAAAGGCCACTACTCTGCCCTCCTACTATAGACACCAAATTTGTGTCTTACAACCCCCATGCCCGCATCTTATTTCGCAACCTAGCCTCATCACCTAAACCTTACACAATTATTTATTAATTACCTTATAATTAATAAATCCACATCTCCAAACCTACCACCTCATTTCGCCACCTCATCATGACCTAGTCCTAACCCTAAACTAACCTAATTAAGACCTATAACTTGGTCTACATCCACACCCATGACTAATGACTCCTCACCCGCACCCAAAACCAACCTCATAATGACTTGACCAAGCCCACAACTAATCCCTCGGGAGAAAAGGAGGGAAAGTTGGCTATTTTACTAAAAATAGCCCACTTTGACTTAACCGACATCGGTTCCTACTCGACCGCCGTTGGTTATGTAACCGCCATCGGTTCCCTGTAAATGACCTCCCCCAACCAAAAACAAGGGGTTGGATTTTCATTGATCCGAATCAGAAGTCATTGAAAGAATCAGGATTTCACTTGGCCGAGCAGAGACAAGTGAAGAAAAGAGAGGAGTTTGCGAGAAGGACATTAAGCCCAGACTCGCAACCCGAGTAACTAGAGCCCAGTGACACTCATCCAAGCATTGGGAGAGAAGATAGCTCATCTTGGATTGTCAGATCATCCTGCCTGAACCCTGCCTTCGTCATCACAGTCCTTGAACCTACATCTTCATCAGGAACTAGTAAGTACTGTCTTGTACGTTCTTTTAATAATATTTCTTGGACTTGAATCACAGGTAATTACAATTCTACTCCCGGATCCACTATATGGTAACAATCTCCATCTAACTTTCATTCCTCTACCCCTACATTGCCCCCAGAACAACCCCCATACTCTCTGAGTCTTCTCCATCACCTCATTACCTATCCCCAATCATTTACCAGCCTTATAAACACCATAGCTATCATATAGCCATCTTATAGCCAACCTTCACCAAAGCCCCTAAATCACTGCCCCTACCGATATCGGTTATCAAAGCCAATCGTACAGTGGTGATTACGACATCGGTCACTGTGATTCAAAACCAAGACCAGCCTTTTCTCTATTATTTTAACAAGGTAAATAAATTGTAATTGGACAATAGCTTATCTATTAGAATTTGTGTTAATTCATATTAGCAGGGGAACTGACCACCTTCGAAAGGAAGTCTCATATTTCCTGGGCCCAAGGCAGTTCCCTCACTTATTATCTAATTAGAATCTGGTGGTCTTGTATTCTTATTTGTAGGTAGTCCTTCCCAGACAAAAAGGAGTTCTTCGCAATCGATCTGATCTCTCTCTATGGTACGCGCACACCCTCTCAACATTCAATAGGTATTCCTCCTAGCCCTAACCCTTATCTGTTTCTCAAAGAAATGAAAGGATAGAAGCAACTCTATTCCAGGAACGGAAGCATTTCTGTGCGAAACATTTTGGCACGCCCGGTGGGACCCATTCTGGGTTTCTTTCATTTCTTGCTTGCTTTCATATAGGGAGCATACTTGCTATTTTCTTCTTCTAAATATTCATAAGATATTTTGTTATCTGTGGTAAAAGAATTTGTCTTGCTTTCACATCTTTGCATTAGTGAAAGTCATCTTCTTTGCTTCATCGAATATCATTTTCGATTTGGGTTTAAAACACTTGCATCACATTCTTGCTTGCTTGTTTTCAATTCTAGTGAACATAGATTAAGTAATAGGTCGTACACGTGGGGGTGATATCCACGGTATTGACAAGAAATTAATCTTACTTTCACTACACAACACATACCGAATCACATCATAATTAACACAACAGCTCAAAACATCCCCCCTTTTCCGCGGTATTCCTCTGCCCGATTGAGGTAACCTTATAAGCCAAAACAAACTTGACATTTCCCCTAAGTCTTTTGTTTAGGATTGACATCATCTTGCATCTAAGGCATAAGCCCAAAGTGATTAAAACTAATCCTAGGGTTAGTCTGTTAATTTGCTTGTGCATCTTGCTTGTTTGTGGTTCTGTTTTTCTGTCATACACTATTTTCTGTGATCACTTCAGAACACTTGGGTAGGCATAATAAGCACTGTTAACCCCAAATCAGCAACTTCCTACAGATTCTTACACCAGTCCTATTCTACCGACATCGGTTAACCTACCGACGTCGGCTATAGTATAACCGACATCGGTTACCTGACCGATATCGGTTACTGTCTTTCACAGTTCCCAAAACCAGCAACCCACCAATTCCAACATTTTGTTGCTTACATTCTGATAGATTACATCCCTACTGTGTACTTTTGTCCATGGTTGTTATCACTTGAAACAAGCTGCAGCCATGGTTTCACATGCCTGCTCCGTGCCTTTTCCTGAATCACCCCCTTCACATCCTGTGGGGAATCCTACGGACACCAGCGAGGTTCCCAAAATCCCTGTAGGAGATAAGGAATTTGTGAAATTTTTGGATGCTAATCCTAGCACTGTACAATACTATTTGTCTCATGCCCCTGACATACACCCGATGGTCAACTCCTTGTTGGCATGCCTATTAGTATAGCTGCTCATTTAGCTCCTTCTCCACCTGATAACTCCGCTTTGCCTTCTGCATCCTTAGCCCCGTCTCCAAACTCAGTGGTTTCGGGGGTTCATACGGCACAGATTGGCTTTCCTTTGGTTAATCTAGGGCCCAACATATCATTACCGCCGACTGCTCCTACCTCATCTTTCTCGCAGACTGCTCCTTTCATAACTTGCTCTCTGCCACCTATCCACACAAGCTTCCCTTCTCAAGCTCCGCCTACCTTTTCATTTCCACACACGTACCCGGTGACTTCAACATCTTATATAGGACATCCCTATTCGGTCACCTCAACATATTCATCCTCAATACCTTATCAACATTCAACCCCACCATTGTCTAATGGTGGCCCTTGGCCCAATCCTCCTCCATTTACGGCAACCGCACCATCATCTCATCCAACTACTGATTTAATCAAACAAATGATGGACAAGATGCAAAATCTGGAGGCTTCTGTTTCAGGAAGCCGTAGCACCCTGACATATGAGCAAGTTTGTCGGGAGCCTATCCACCCTTCTGTCCCCCTTCATTCATATCCTCCTCAATGGGAATTACCAAAATTTACTCGTTTTAATAGTAAGGAGGATCCTCAACAACACTTGCGATCATTTAGACATGCCTACTATCTAATTGCTCATGACGATGCCTTACTACTCCGCACCTTTCCCATGTCCTTATCAGGACCCGCCTTGGAGTGGTATAGTGCTTTAACCCAGCACTCAATCTTCTCTTTTAACCAATTAGCCCAATCTTTCTTGGATCATTTCTCCATTAACATTGCTAAGAAAGTATCTATCACCGACCTCTATGCTATCCGACAATTTGAAGATGAATCTATCGCAGATTTCGTTGGATGATGGTGGGGCCTTATCAACCAACTTACGTATGCCTTGCCTCAGGCCGAACTTATCGAACTCTTTACGTGGGCCTGCGCTAAGCACATTTCTCCTACCCTCCAAATTCAAACTTTCCGCACATTCGATGAGGCCTTTACTATGGCTCAAAAACTAGAGATTCGAGCCTTAGAGGAAGAGAAATTGTGGTTGCGCAACAAAAACCCCAATTTCCGAACCCAAGACTCCACCAACAAACCTAACACCACCAATCCTCACACATCGACTGCTTCGAAATCAAAAGGAGCTGTACACGCGGTGATGGTCAAATCCCAACCACCGTCTAATACCACTGAAAACCACCTATAAGTATAAAGCTGAGCCCATCAATTACACTCCCTTGGGAGAAACTTATGGTGTGATATTGGAAAAATTGCTTAAAGCGGGAGCTATTACCTTACCTCTTGTTAAACCTCACTCCGGGTTTGATTCCACCCACGCTATACCTTCTTGGTACAAAGAAAATGACTTCTGTAACTTCCACCGTGTGAAGGGACACAGTCATGAAAATTGCAAGATGTTGAAAAACATAGTGCAGGAAATGGTTGATGTAGGGGATATAGCCCTCGATAATCCTAATGCCCCTGCTAACTGGAATTTGAAAATTTTCAACAAACCATTCCCAAATCACTCTTCTAACAGTAACATAAACCAAGATATCTTAGCCGAGGAGAGTGTTCATGAAATCCATGCAGTCTTCGACTCCCAACCAAAAGCCTCTATCGAGAAAATTCTGAATCAAGCCCCTTCACTAATGCAGGGACCCGAACCCCCTTCACCACCATCAAGACAAGACGAAATCCTTGCTGTTCCTTTCCCCATAAAGGAATTAACCACCCAGAATTCTCTTCTCACAAATGAGCCTTCTTACACCACATCCTTGCAAGACTATGAGTGGATGTTATCTAACTTATCTATTTCCCAAACATCTCCTTCTACCACTCTTGTTGCACAAGAGGAAGGCTCGCCACTTCTTTTTTCATCCTTAGACAAGAAACCCCTTGAACCGGCATCACCAAATTCTTTAATCATGATGGATCCTCTCAAACATGCCCTCCTACCTATTAGTTCTTCATCGCCTAAATCTTTTCAGCGACCGGTTGACCTCTTAATGCCCATGGATACAGTGCCTCATTTACCCCCTGTATTACACCCACAGTGGACCGGAATCACAACCCACCTTTCTTCCATACAAAAGTTCCTATTCACACGTGAGGATTGTCATCCCTCAGAAGATAGACGAGTCCTATGGGAACGTTTGAGTACACCATATTCTACTCAAATGCAGATGACCGATCCAGACGCCTCTACCATATACCCAAAGTGTTTACAGAAGCTTAAAATGCCTATGTCCTCATCTTCACCCCCCTCATCTCTACCAAATACCTCATCCACCTCTATTGACCTAACCAAACCTTCCCCTACGCTTGGGACCTCACCAATTCCTAGTCTAACACACCCACCTAAACAGTTAGATTTATCCAAAAGTAAAGCCATCCATCCACTTAGGAGATAGACCCAATCTCCTCAAGCCCACCCTATGCCTCTATCACAACTAAAACCATCGCCGTCACACCTACCTTCCATATTGGGACCTCATCCCTCCACCTTGCATCAATATATCATACCTCCTGCGTTTTCTTTAAAATGACCTACGCCTTCTGCACCCATACAGAGATCCATGGGTGTATCAACACCGTCACCCCACGTATCCTGTCCACCTATCAACCCTAAACAAACTCCATCATCAAAGGATTTGTTTGCTGTCACTCCTCTTTCTCCGTGGTTGTTTCCTGATACCACATCATCGGTGGCCTCATCATCTAACCAGCTAAACATAACTTCTACGTCGAAGAAGCCACGTTTAGTTAAATCCAATTATCAAAACCCCTTGGCTAAACCACCACCCATACAAATCAACCATACCCAGTCATTACTGAAACCTACCCAGTCAATAGCCTCATCTTCCTCTGAATTTGACCCGCTCAAAGGGTCTTACGCCAAAATCCTTGCTATGTTGGTGGAGAATGCGACCATTTCCCTACCCCCACTTAGACCCTATGATCCATCTAAACCTCGACCTATAGGTTATGATGAGTCTAAAATCTGCGCTTACCACCGCACACCAGGACATGATGTAGAGGGATGCAAAGCTTTGAAAGCCATTCTTCGCCAGTCACCTCTCTCAGATAGAAAGGTTAAGAAAGAAAACTTATGAAGGGAGAGACCTTTAGCTTCAATCCCCTCTCCTATACCACCTATCCCCGCCTCACCAAGATCTATCATTATTACAACCCCACCGCTCGAAGACCATGACTTATCCCTACCATCTTCCTCCTCTCGTTTTCACGAGATTAACATGATTAGTGTTGCTACTCGAGGGCAGAAAAACAATGGGAAAGCTAAAGAAAGCACACCTGTGGCCTCTCTTTCTCCATCCACCATCCCGATCGCACCACCACCTAAAGTGGTTATTCGTGGACCTACCTACCCCATCTCTAATGGAGTTTCCCACCGAACCATGATCAAACAGCTTCACCAATCACCTGTAAAAATGACACTGTATGATCTCATTCAGACCTCTGAATCTCATCGACAAGCTCTCGTTGAAATTCTTCAAGGGATAGAGGTCTTACCTAACGAAACCTTGCCCGTTGCCTCCATTTTAACACCCAATCATGTTGCTTCGCTCACCAAACAACCTATCTCCCCAACCACTTTTGTCTCTGTACAGCAAGCCACTGCTGTCAGTTTCTCAAAGATGAAATTGTCGACTTTGGTGTAGAAGATCCTGACCCCGCTCTTTTCATCTCAGCTTATGTCCGGGACATTTGGGTGCATCGTGTTATGATTGATGGGGGTGCTAGCCTAAACATCATCTCTTCAAAAGCTTCCAACAAATGAATATCCCTTCTAGTTGCATGTGTGCCAACCCCATCATGTTGCGGTCATTCAATGATGCTATTACTTCTACCTTAGGCACCGTGATCCTTAACATTCGTGTAGGGCCACATACTTTACCCAAACTCTTCTATGTCCTTGAGGGTGAATTCCAATACAATATGTTGTTAGGCCGCCCTTGGATCCGGGCTATGGGATGCGTTCCCTCCACCTTACATAGATGCATAAAATTTGAGTACGAGGGGAAGTCCTACACCGTAAAAGCTGATCCTCCCCCCTTCAAAACCTGCAATATGTTATATCGCCCTAATGATGTGCTTGTACCAGTCAAGACACCCATTCATCCAACCCAACCATCCACTTCAACCACACCTCAACCATCCACCTCAACCGCACCTACACCTTCAACCAATGAAACCACCATCGCAAATACCACTTCCTTTCCCACGATGAAACATCCCAACCTCGGACCCCTTAGTAGATGTTTTTCAACACCTTATGTTTGGGGAGTATTGCCTATATAATGTTAGCTCTTTCCATACTCCACGGGAGTACGGACGATTACATGCGCATCCTACCTACGGCCAGTCGTGTGGGGAGGTAATCTCCTACGGCCACCTAATTGCCACACCAACCTAACGTATGGGGGTGTCGATGCATCCTCCGTTACCCCTGAACCTCCCCTTGGTGTGGTTCCCTTCCAATCTGATTTTCAATACCTGACAAATCATCGTTTCACTCTCACCTTCCTGACTCGTTGTGCTTGGAAAGGTTTTGGTTTTGGTCTTTATGAACAAGGCCGACATACAATCATTCCCGTGACTACACGCAAACACAAAGATCGTAGTGGTCTTGGATTTCTGAAACACTTACACCAGAGAAACCTCGTGTCAGTTGTATCCGGAAGATGATGAAGTCACCCCTTCCGAACCATCATCACCCATTTTTCCATCATCACCCACAGAGTCGATAGACCCTGAATCTATCCCTCCTAACTTTTTTTTTTTCATAAACGCTATCTTCCTGGGTCCTCTCACTTATCAATGTGATAATGAGGACCCATCTTCTCTTCCCCTTCTGTATCCAGACATGATCGAAGAGGATTCACCTTCCATTAATGTTGTTGAGTGCCATGATGATGACTCCATCCTCACTTACCTTGGTGCGGATGACTCTTATATTCAACGCGCCTTACCATCTGAAACTCAAACCATGTTGAATGAGTCGACTATAGAAATCAACATCCACACCAGAGGAAGATCCTCACATTGTGAAGATCGGAAATCTCTTAACGCATCAGAACAAGCCGCCTTTACTACCTTTCTCTGTGCCTGCAACCAAGCTTTCACTTGGTCCTACGCTGACATGCCAGGAATTGATCCTGACATTGCTGTCCATAACATTACCCTGAAACCCAATTCCAAACCAGTTAAACAAAAACTAAGAAAAATGCATCCACGCATTGCCCTCTTGGTCAAAGAAGAGCTTCAATGACTCCTTTCCGTTTCCTTCATCTTGCCTATTGACTATCCTCAATGGATTTCTAACATTGTACCTATCACTAAAGTGACGGGGGGACTTCGGATATGTATGGATTTCTGGGACCTTAACCTCGCTTGCCCGAAGGATGACTTCCCCCTCCCGAGTATTGATCAACTTGTTGATCTCACTGCGGGCCATGAGATGCTTTCTCTCATGGATGGCTTCTCGGGATACAATCAAATTTTGGTAGCCCCGGCCGATCAACATAAAACTACCTTCATAACTCCGTGGGGAACCTTCTGTTATCGTGTCATGTCATTTGGCCTTAAGAATGCTGGTGTGACCTATCAGCGGGCTATGACTTACATTTTTCATGACATTATGCACACTATCCTTGAGGATTATGTTGATGATCTTCTTGGCAAATCTAAACATCGCAGTGAACATCTCGATGTTTTAACCATTATTTTCGATCACCTGTTACAATATTGTGTTCGTCTTCAACCAAAGAAATGTGTCTTTGGTGTCCTTTCGAAAAACTTCTTGGTTTTATCATCTCTTTGCGTGGCATCGAGGTCGATCCATCTAAAGTCAAAGCTATCCTAGAAATGCCCCCACCTACTAACCTCAAACAATTGCGTAGTTTGCAAGGTAAACTCCAATCTATCCGGCATTTCATCTCCCAACTCTCGGATCGATGTCAACCTTTCCATCACCTCCTTAAAAAGGACATTGCCTTTCAATGGAGTGAAGAGTGCCACCAAGCCTTTGAGGCTCTCAAAGCCTATCTCTTGCAGCCACCTGTGCTTATCCCACCTCAGGACGATCGCCCTTTCTACCTTTACCTTTCTACCACCGACCATGTGGTAGGAGCCATGCTCGCACATCGTGACTCCGAGCATCGCGAACAAGCCATTTATTACATAAGTCGTACTCTCGTGGATTACGAGACTAGGTATACACATGTAGAAAAGTTGTGCCTAGCCCTTTCATTCGTGGCCACCAAACTCCGACACTACCTCCTGAATCACAAAACTTTTGTCATCACCAACGTGGACCCCATTCATTATATGTATGCCAAACCACATCTAAACCAACACATCACCCGATGGCTTATGCTCCTCGCTGACCTCGACCTTGAATTTATACACCAGAAGTCAATCAAAGGACAAACTATCACAGACCAACTCGCGGAAGCCCCTTTACCTGGGAATAATTTACCAATTTTAATTTCCCCGATGAACTCATCGCCACTCTTTCACTCAGTGAGGAGTCATATCCAATGACCCTCTTCTTTGATGGATCCAAATGCCAGTGCGGCGGAGGAGCCGGCATTGTTCTCATTCCTCTTGACGCTGAGCCTATGCCTCTTTCATTCCGGCTCGATTTCCCCTGCACTAATAATACAACGGAATACGAGGCCCTTGTTTTGGGTCTCCAGTTGCGTTACACTTAGGTGTCAAATCTATCAATGTTTTCGGTGACTCTCAATTGGTAGTCAATCAAGTTATGGGCATCTACCAATGTAAAAATGAGGAACTTCAAAAGTACAAACATTACGTGGATTCACTTTTGACCTTATTTACTCATTATTCTATCCAAACCATTCCCCGCTCCACTAACAAATTTGTGGATACTATGGCTTGCTTAGCCTCACAAATTCCTGCCTCACCAACCCGACTCGACATTTTAGTCTTGGTCCAACAACTCTTTGCCCCATCTTACTCAGCCCGGTTGTTTGTATGATAAATAATGTGTCTACTAATTCGCAGGATACATGGTATCACCAATTTCACGACTATCTTACAACCTCTGTTCTCCCACCTGACCTTACTAGTAATGGCAAATGCACTTTTCTTAAAATTGTTTCTCGTTATGTCATCATGGGGGGACTCCTTTATAAATGTGGCTTTGATGGCATCCTCCTTCGATGTCTAACCGGCGCGGAGGTCACCTATACCATCCAACAAGTCCACGACGGTATTTGTGGTGGACATTTTAGTGGCCTTGTCATGGCCAAATGAATCCTTCGCCTAGGTTATTATTGGCCTACTCTTAATAAACTAACTTACGAATATGTTAAGCGTTGTGTTATGTGTCAACAACATGCCAACCTTCAACATACTCCTAGCCATCCACTACAGGTCGCACGAGATCTTTGGCCTTTCTCACAATGGGGTTTAGACCTTATTGGTGAGATTCACCCACCCTCTTCGCAATGTCACCATTGGATAATCACAGCAACCGAATATTACACTAAATGGGTGGAAGCCATTCCACTCATTTCAACCAAAAAAGAAAAAATCGTAGAATTCATTAACCATCACATTATCTGTCGTTTTGGCGTTCCTCATCGCCTGATAACAGATAATGGTAAATCTTTCAAAAATAAGTTGTTACAAGACCTTTGTGACAACTTTGGTATCAAACTTAGCTTCTCATCACCTTACTATCCACAAGCCAATGGTCAAGCCGAATCTTCTAATAAAACCCTAACCAAAATCCTCATGAAAGTTGTTAACGATTACTGGAAAAATTGGCTTTGATCACATCCCCTTTGCCCTTTGGGCTTATCGTACCAACATTCATACCTCCACTAATGCCACACCATTTTCTTTGGTATATGGTAATGAGGCTTTCTTGCCTCTCAAATACAAATACCCTCCTAAGAATATCTCTTGGGATATTCTCACCAATGATGACTTCCGCGCCAAGAGCGGTTAGCCCAATTAGAGCTTCTTGACGAGCGTCGTCTTACAGCTCTTGACCACCTTCAAATCTATCAAAAACGCATCAAGCATGCTTATGATAAGTGACTTCATGAGCGTACCTTTAAGGTTGGTGATCTTGTCCTCAAAGAGAATCAGCATGTAACCAAACTAGAAAAGAGCAAACGTGGAAAATTTTCTCCTAATTGGATTGGGCCCTACATTATCACTCATACTTACGGATCAGGCACTTATCATTTAGCTTCGCTTAATGGTAAACCCGAGCCTAAACCCCTTAATGCCTTACATATCCGACCATTCTACTATTGAATTTAGTGTTATATCACTTCTTATCTACCTTGCGCTCGTCCCTTGAGCTCGTTTACCACCTCATACACTTTGTTTCGTGCATCTCAAAATAGAATCAAGCTCACGTGGTTTGGTCATCACCTCCTCTTAAAGATGCCTTCCCCTTTTTAGTCTGGTCCATGACTTAAAAGTATCAAAATAACATGTTCTCAATTATACACTTATGGGATATTCTTGAGTCAAACTTCCTACAAAACTAGATGCTTCATGCCAAATAGACATCTAGACCTCTAAGTTATACATAGACTGCTCCCTCGAAGGACAGCTATGTGTAAAGCCACATCTCCTATTATAAATAGACTGCTCCCCCGAAGGACAGCTATACACAAAAGCCGCATCTGCTACTATAAATAGACTACTCCCTTGAAGGACAACTATACAAAGTCAGCCTTTATCAGAATCTTCTCACATTGATCAGCTTCGTGAAGACCTCAAGAACAACAAAATACATATCCCATGTAGACTTCCCGCATCGATCAGTCTATATCCAGAACAAAATAAAAGCAGTATTCAAAAGCACTTTTGAGTCATGGACTTGTCTATCTAGGTTTGGTTCTCTTTGTCAGCATAATTACCTTCTAACAAATTCTCTGCGCCCCAGCTTTATCAGCCACCTCACCTCACCATTCGTCAAAACAACAAAACTCAAGGGACGTGACGTATATCCGATATATTGTGATTATACAACTCTTTTCACCTATTGACTTCTCGCCTATGCAAGGTACCTAGGGATTCAAGCTCATCCTATGTTAATATGTGGTTTGTTTAGCTCTTCTCAACTATGGGACACTTTTGCCTCTTTTGCTCGACTCTAGGATTGTGTGTTGACCTTAATCAGGACACGATTCCCTACTACTTGGGTAAGCTAACTTTCGCTTCACCTATACCTTACCAACACCAACAACATTACCCTACCAACATCAAATTTTTTTTACCAACCAACAAATTGCCTAACCACAACCAAATTACCTGAATTCACCTCTCCCCGGTTCTAAGGAGAACTACATCGATCCGAGGCCTCTTCTTGCTTTGTGCGATGGGCTATGTAGGTAGCACTTAGGAGACATGGGGTCTCCCAAGGTTAGCTCGACCATCCCCTACCATAACCATCATGTGTAGTATATATAAATCTATTTGTGTATTTCTATTCACTCACATTCATCTTTATCCTTTTTCAAAACAAGACATTCAAAACACAACCATTCTTATTATTATCATAACTCAAATCCACATACATATTCAGTTTTATTTAGATGTTAAACACATACATCTTCTCTATCATCGACGTGCAGGTCGACATCCTTATTTATTCTTATATTCCTATGAAATTCACTTAGACCCTTGCGCCTCCTCCCGAATCAGGTGGTGATCGTGATCGTCGATGCCACTCACTTGGCCTCTCCATCCTCAAAGGTGCCACTGCTATTGGTTCCTCCCACTGATCCGCCAACATCTCCTGTAACATACGAATACGTCCTCTTGCGTGGAGGAATCTTGCCTCTAGTCTCTCCACTCGTGACTCTGCAACCGCTAACAATCCCGTTGTCTCATTCACCCATGTTTGGAGCTGATGAACTAAACCCCTATGATAATCTCTCTCCATTGTAATCACAGGTATGTCAGGACGATCATGTACACCTCACAACTCTGCTACCCACCATAATCTATAGGCCTCTGCCTCGCTCTCGCATCCATTACCTGCGATCGATTTTATCTCCTCTCTCGCCCTTCTGGAGGTGTTGGCCGGGGAGGTGAGAATGCTACCTCGGCGTCGATCCTCATGTATGGTCTATAAGCCATAGGTATATCCTGCACAAATCCAAATTGTCACCACACGTGATCTAGAGGAATCCTCTCGTATTCACCTGGCCTGTGCCCTGCGATCCACCTCAATCACTCTACACCCCTCAAATCCTCAGCTATGTTCTCTGTCACCATATAGTTCTGTAAGGCCTCCAACAAATATCCACAATCGTCACCATCTCCCATACCTGCCTATAATACTCGATATCATCTATCACGGCATGGGATCTCACCTCTTGTTCTGTCTAGACCCATCATCTGAATCCCAACCTCTGCACTCCTGTCTCTCCCGACTGGATGGGTCGGCCTATCGGTCGCACACAAACAATGTGCTCATAGGCCCAACAATGTAATAAGTATGAACAATCCAGTGTCATCCTGTGTTTTCGCCTGTAGGCCCATAAACCCCTGTATAACTCCGCCAGATATGCGGGTGCCCATGCGAAAGTCACGCTCCTTTCTATCATTTCCCAAATAACACTCATCAATGCTTTTGGAAATCTTCCCCCTCCGCCTCGGTAATGCATAATGCCATCTCACCACAATATCAACAATACCACTACAACACCTCGATTGACTAAATGTGGTTTTTAAATTAACAATGTGACAATGACCCTATTTTTTTCTTTTTATAGGTTTTTCACCTATAACAAATATCGGCATATTATGCCCTAAAGAACTAGTATCGGTCATCTAACCAATAACGGTCATAGCTGATCGATATCGGTTTAATCCCTATTAAACCACAATTTTTCCCTTATTCACTACTCTCCCTTTCTCACCACATCACTTTGCTAAATAGCCTTTTTGACTCCATTGGCCCAATTCAAGGCCGCACCCAACCAATCCGGCCGACCTAAGGCCGTAACCAACCATTTGGCCCGACCCAGGCCACAACCAACCATTTGGCCCGACCCAGGCCACACCCAACTAATTTTTCCCGACCTAAGGCCACACCCAACCAATTTGGCCCAACCCAAGGCCACAACCAACCATTTGGCCGACCCAAGGCCACACCCAACCAATTTGGCCCGACCCAAGGCCGCAACCAACCATTTGGCCCGACCCAAGGCCACAACCAACCATTTGGCCCGACCCAAGGCCACAACCAACCATTTGGCCCGACCCAAGGCCACACCCAACCAATTTGGCCCGACCCAAGGCCGCAACCAACCAATCAGGCCCGACCCATGGCCCTCACTAGTCAATCGGCCCGACCCAAGGCCGCACCAATTAAATACCTCACCCAAAACCAACAAATTACAATTTTATCCACCCATCATGTAGCTTTTTGTTCAATCGAGCTCACCTGTTCGTGTTTTAGCATGATTACTTGACTTGATCAGTCGACCAACTTTGCCTAGACCAAGACCGTGATGTTTATCTCAACCAAACCAACCATTTGGTACTGCCAAACATGCCTAAACATTCCTGTACCTTACCCGTTATATCCCTTGGAGCTACTTCCTATGCCTTGGATACCAGGATTATATCACCCTTGTTTGGATAAACTATCGACCTTTGCCTATGAATTGCTTGTTTGCTCTTCAAATCATGTACCATGATCACACTACTACATTTCAACGTGCGTCTGCCTCCTTGAACTTAGCCCACCCATCTTACCATCATCTCAACACCATTCACCCTTTATCAACCCTATCCCTGATTTCACGCCACCTCAATCTGTGATAGATTTGAGGGGGATTACCTATACCCTTAACAGGAGTAACCACTTCTTATTATTGTCAGTGCAGCTTTACAAGACAAGCTACACGACAACAAGGGGCTAATGTAGACACCAAATTTGTGTCTTACGACCCCCATGCCCCGCATCTTATTTCGCAACCTAGCCTCATCACCTAAACCTTACACAATTATTTATTAATTACCTTATAATTAATAAATCCACATCTCCAAACCTGCCACCTCATTTCGCCACCTCATCATGACCTAGTCCTAACCCTAAACTAACCTAATTAAGACCTATAACTTGGTCTACATCCACACCCATGACTAATGACTCCTCACCCACACCCAAAACCAACCTCATAATGACTTGACCAAGCCCACAACTAATCCCTCGGGAGAAAAGGAGGGAAAGTTGGCTATTTTACTAAAAATAGCCCACTTTGACTTAACCGACATTGGTTCCTACTCGACTACCGTCGGTTACATAACCACCATCGGTTCCCTGTAAATGACCTCCCCCAACCAAAAACAAGGGGTTGGATTTTCATTGATCCGAATCAGAAGTCATTGAAAGAATCAGGATTTCACTTGGCCGAGCAGAGACAAGTGAAGAAAAGAGAGGAGTTTGCAGAGAAGGACATTAAGCCCAAGACTGCAACTGAGTAACCAGAGCCCAGTGACACTCATCCAAGCATTGGGAGAGAAGATAGCTCATCTTGGATTGTCAGATCATCCTACCTGAACCCTGCCTTCGTCATCACAGTCCTTGAACCTGCATCTTCATCAGGAACTAGTAAGTACTATCTTGTACGTTCTTTTAATAATATTTCTTGGACTTCTGAATCACAGTAATTACAAGTCTACTCCCAGATCCACTACCCGGTAACACTCTCCATCTAACTTTCATTCCTCTACCCCTACATTGCCCCCAGAACAGCCCCATACTCTCTGAGTCTTCTCCATCACCTCATTACCTATCCCCAATCATTTACCAGCCTTATAAACACCATAGCTATCATATAGCCATCTTATAGCCAACCTTCACCAAAGCCCCTAAATCACTGCCCCTACCGATATCGGTTATCAAAGAACCGGTGCATTGATAGTGACCGCATCGGTCACACTTGTGATTCAAAACCAAGACCACCTTTTCTCTATTATTTTAACAAGGTAAATAAATTATAATTGACAATAGCTTATCTATTAGAATTTGTGTTAATTCATATTAGCGGGGGCTGACCACCTTTGAAAGGAAGTCTCATATTTCCCAGGCCCAAGGTAGTTCCCTCACTTATTATCTAATTAGAATCGGTGGTCTTGAATTCTTATTTGCGGTAGTCCTTCACGGAAAAAAAGGAGTTCTTCGCAATCGATCTGATATCCTCTACGGTACATGCACACCCTCTCAACATTCAATGTATTCCTCCTAGCCCTAACCCTTATCTGCTTTCTCAAAGAAATGAAAGGATAGAAGCAACTCTATTCCAGAACGAAAGCATTTGTATGCGAAACACCTACATCAATACACCTCCAAGCCCTACTAACAAAGCATCCATGCAAATGAAAAACTCACCCTATGTATCTGGGGAACTGCAAGAATAGGTGCTAAGGTTTGGCATTCCTTTAGTGTATCAAGGCATGCTCACATCTATCGACCAAACAAAATTATTCATTTTCTCAATTGAAGGGAAGTGATAGGGTGTGCAATCTGAGAGAAGTCTAAAAAAACTCGGTAGTACCTCGCTAATCCCATGAAGCTACGTATCTCGATCACGTAAGTGAGTGTTGACCAATCCATAATATCTTTGATCTTGGAAGAATCGATGGTGATACCTTCCCTAGAAATGATATGACCCAAATACTGCACTTCCGTCTCGAAATAATGCCACTTCTCCAAGTTCCCGTAAAGATGATACTCCTAAAGACACCAAGAACCTAGCAAAGGTGCCCTCGGGATCCTCATGTGTACGTGACTAAATCAAAATGTCATCTAGGAAGATGAGCACGAAGTGATCTAAGAAGCTCTGAATAGCCCATTCATCAAACTCATAAACATTGTAAGGGCATAAGTCAAACCAAAAGGTACCATTGTGAACTCATAGTGCCCATATCTCATAAGGAAGGTAGTTTTATGAATTTCCACCTCCAAAATCCTTAGTTGATGGTAGCGACTTAAGATAAATCTTAGAGAAAATTGTGGCTCCTTCATCCGATTAAACAAATCATCAATGCAAGGAAGGGGATAAAGACTCTTTATCATTACCTTATTCGGCTAGTGGTAATCAATACACAACCACAAGGATCCATCCTTATTTTTTCACAAAGATCATCGGTGCATCCCAAGGGGATACACTAGGATAGATAAGGCCTTTCTCCAAAAGGCCCTTAAGCTACAACTTGATCTCACAGAGCTCTATTGTGGTCATTTAATAAGGTGGTCGTGAGATAGGCTTTGCTCCTATAACTAGATCTATATGAAAATAAATCTCACGTGGGGTGGTAACCTTGGTAGCTCCCTGAAAGAAATATTCAAACTCTCTCAAAATGGGGTGATCATCTAGCGATGGTCCAATAGACCTATCCTCTAATCTATCACTAACTATAACATCATACATCCGAAAAACCCATAAAACACACCGCTTAAGTTGCATAGTGGAGATGGTGTGAATAGAAATGGGTCTCCCGACCCTTGAAATCACCGACTCCACTCCTAGATCATATGCACAAGATATAGTATTGTGGTAATAATCCATCCCGGGCCGTGTGCAGATAACTAATTCATACCCAAAATAACTCCATACGAGTGCAAAGGAAGGATACAAAGATTTGAGGTAGTGGTGAAAGGTCCCAAATCCACTACACACTCCTTAACTAAGGAGTCTATAGAGATCTTGGCTCCGAAGCCATCTCAAAATCCCAACTATGAACCTACCTAACTACCACTAGCCTGCATCGCTCTACAAAAGATGGTGCAATGAAAGAATCGGAAGAACCATAATCAAACATGATGGAGGGAGGAATACCCCAATGCTACATGTAGTCTCAATGACTATAATCTGATGCTCAACTTGGTGGTTCTCAACTGCTTTATAAATCTTGTGGTTACATCCCATATCACTAACAAATGATCCCGGATCTGAGATTTCTGTCTTACCCTTTTTGCTAGGGTTATTTGGGCGATCTCTCAAAAAATGTCCAGTAACACCACAACCAAAACATCCTCCCGATCCTCCCCAATGAGTAGCAACTCCAGTAGGTGCTCTAGAAGTCTATGGTGTGGATTCTAATGATCCAGCTATGGTTTGATGAGGTCTATGCCTGTAAGCTCCCACGACCGAGATCTAGGTCCACCCTATGTCCCGATAGGACCCATAAGAGGAGGCCCCATACTTTGACCTATTTGTGCATCAACTCTCTATGGAGGTCTAGAAGATGGGTAGGATCTAGCTGCTTAGCTTCTTTGTGGTCTAAAGGATGATTGTGATAAACTCTGTCCACCACAAGGAAGAGGTACTAACCCCATCGATCTACTGTTTTAAATCTACTATATGCAGCTCGGAATAGGTCTCTAGCCTCTTGGGTCTTTCCCCGAGTCTCTCTGCTATATAGGCCTTCTTGACGACCTCGGGTAATGTTTGTGGACAATGGATCTGCACTACACCTATAATATCTAGATTCAAGCCCCGATGAACTCCGTGAATCCACACCTACTCATTCTACATGTACTCAACATACTAGAGTAGATCTAAAAACCTACTCTCATACTCTGCTATCGAAAGAGATGTCTCATTAGAAAGTTCATGAAACTCATCTATCCGTTCTATATGAACCTCTGTGACAAATATCTAGTCCTAAATCCCTGAAATAGCTCCCGTCACTGTCTCGGAATCAACATGGAGCTTTTGTTCCTCTTTCCTCCACCATACTCCTACTCCATCCCTCGGTAGATGGGTCATAACACAAGCTTTTGTGTTGCTAAAACAAGGACAAGGCTTGAAGAAACCACTCAATCTCACAAGCCAGAATTTTCTTGAAATCCACCTGTGTCATTAGAATAATGTGAGGGTCAAGCTTCAAGATCTCCCGATGTGATCTGTAGGCACATGTGGTCCGATGGCCTCTAGGCCTCTCTACATGCTTATCCCTAATCTTAGGGCTCGAGACCTCTCTCTATGCTCTAAAATTTAGTCACCCTATCCCCTCTCGAGGTGACTCTACCTAGCTAAATCTACATGGGAATTCTCTCCTCTATGCTCCTCACCGGGTCAAGGAGATACGACCCTCAATGAAAATGTCCCTATCATGTTTGGTTGCACGTGCTCCTACCGATCCTCCGCGTGAAGCGACATTAACATCTTGAAGAGTCTCAGTAAAATTTGGGATAGGATGGATTCTACACCCGATCTCGGTGGTGGTAAGTTTGGGTCTATGTGAGGAGTCCCCTCATCCTATCTGCACCTCCTACATGTACCAAGGCAAGAGTTAGTTCATTTTTATAAGTTTTATTCAATTTCCATGTTTACTAAAATATGTAATTTTATACTAAGTTGTTTTCTAGATTTAAATGTGTGCTAGGTTTAAGTTTCATCTCTCAAGTCTTTTAGTGTACCCAAAGGTCCAAAATTTTGAACCATTGCTTTGATACAAAGTGTAACGCCCATTAAAAATAACCCACTTGAGACCCATGAACAATCTAGGTTTAGTTACAAAATTAAGGAATATTTTTATTGTTTAAAGGGTCCAACAACCAGAGTTACAAGGAAATAGCTATCACTAACATGTTCCAGAACAATTCTAAAACACTAGAACATAGTTTTCTTTTATTAAAAATATTAGAGGTCACAAGGTCCAAAATTTAGGGTTAAAAGTTTCAATTAGGTTCTTGGGAAAAATTTCTCACCCCACACACTCTCTAACAGGCCTAAAGTTTCAAATTGATTTTTCACACACTTAACACATTAAAAATTTTCCTAAATCATTTCCATTGGATAGGAAATTTCCTCACCTTTCCAATGATATAAATAAGTCCTCCTAACTCCTCATAAAACTCAAGTTATGGGCTGATGGACCTTGGGATGAAAATTTTCCCCCAAGAGTGAGCTGCGCGGCCCGGGGTGAAAATTTTCCCTTGCGTGGGTCGGCGGAGTAGGGAAGGGTTTTAGTGATTTTTCCTCCTTAGTGAAAAAGTGGAATTTTCCTCTGCATTCCCCCGCGGTCCTTGAGGAGGACATGTGTCGAATCAGATTGGCGTGGGGAATTGCGGGGACACACGTGAATATTTGACTTTTGGGTTAGAATGTGCAAAGGCCAAAACTTTCTGCGCGCCTCCGCCTAACCTAGATGATGCCACATGTCATTACCTTATTATCTACAGTTCGACAAGCCTTTGAGTGCTTTTTTTGACCTTAATATTTTAAGGATAGAAAATTGAAAGTATTAAATCCTCTCGCGCTTCCACCGTGCCACGTGTCGAACCCGATTGGCTGCGGGTTAGCGAGGTTGTGGGGAAATTTATAAAAAAATTCCAAAACTATTTTCTCAAAAATATCAAGTTGCGAGGTTCCACCCTCCTCCATGCCATGTGGCAGCCTCGATTGGCCTTGGGTTAATAGGGTGGTGGAGAAAATTTCAAAAAAATTCCCAAAATTTTTCTATGTTTTTGAAGGAAAAATTTGGGCCGTGGGCCCGCTTAAGGAAAAATTTCCCAAAATTTTCTTGTAAGGAAGGAAAACTTTGAGGGCCATAAATTTTTATAGAGAGCTTAGTTTTGGGCAAATGAGGACTTTCTAGAAATCTCCCGATGCCCTCTTTGAACAAAAGTCATAAAAATTAGATTTTGATAAAGTTTAAGGGGTTAATTTTAAGAAAATGTTCTACATGCTTTTTAAAAGCAAATTGGTAAATTTTAACTTATAAATTTTGTTCAATTTGATCTTCTTCATTAAATTAAACATGCCAAAAAATGAAGAATTATTCTAAGAAGGATTTAGGATGCATTCGGAAGGTAATTTTGCTTAATTGATTTATAATTCAAATTTTCCAACATTTGTGAGAAAAAAAGACTATGAAAATGTTTAGGACCGATTTTGAAATGTTTAAAAATATTTCCTTAGGTTTTTTATTCTACTTGGAATCATTTATACTCTGGAATGTTCAATTTTAATGTTTTAATGTTGATTATTGTTTGCAGTGCTCGAATTGTGCATTTTAGAGAAGTATTTTCCAGTTTTAATTTTTAAAACAGAGATCAGATTAAAAGGGTCTATCTAAATTTTTCATCATTCAAATATGGAGATTCATTTCTATTCTAATCTAATACATTTAGTTGATTTAAACAAACCATTTAATAGCTAAAATGCAAAGTATGATTTCCAATTTTGTCTTATTTTCAAAAGAGCAAAATAATACAATTCCTTCATACGTATTCCTTTCTTTCAAACAAATATTTCAATAACATTTAAAGATCATATTTCAATGCAACAATGCAAATGAAGAAAGGTATTGTAATCCTTTATTGATTTCAAATACAACTTTACATCTCTCAATTCCTTGAATGCATATAATAGATTTCAATTTCTTTCTTTCAAATGCACGAAAAAAGTATATATATCTTTCACATTTCAAATTTACAACTTTCATAGCTCAATACAAATATCTTTCCAATTAAAAACATTTACAATTTCATCCACTTCAAGTGGGTAAGGTTACAAAAGAATTCTCTTAAGGGACTGTCCAAACTGTCTTCTTTTCAGCTCTAGGACAAAAACATGCATTCTTTTCATTCTTCCAATTTGATCACAACAAAGGCAGGGAAAGGCAATGCTCTCCACCCAACCAGACATCTAATGAAAGGATAAGCCATCCTTATTCATTGGCCCCGAGCCAAAACCAAAATGCAATAAGAGAAGTATTTCAACACATGGCAACAAAAGGCTTCCACATCGAAAGCATCCTTTCAACATGCACATTTCAAAATTAAAAACACAGTTCAAACAAAACAACAGTTTACAACTACATTGAAACATTAAGATAGAACTCAGGCTTCATCATGCAAGCCAAAGGAGCAAGAACTATGGGGGAAGCTTCTTATGCCTCCCAATGGGAATTGGGTATCCACCTATAACAAACCACCAATATAAATCATCTCACATATCCTTATGCCCCCACAGATTTCCTTATGCCCCCACAAAGTAAGAAATGCAAGCTATTTCTTTTCCATGGTGGATCCCAATCCCAAACTCCCTCCACAAGAATTATGATGCCACTGGCATTCCCTTATGCCCCCACATGGATTCCCCATAGCCTTCTCCTACACCAGTCCTAGGAAGTCTACCCAACCAGCCAATAAACACACAAAACATTCACCATTCACACAAACATAAAAATAAAATAAAGGCATATATGAAGAGCTAAGCTCCTACCTCTCCATAGTATACATTGTTCCAATACAACAAGATTTCAATGCCAAAATACAGTCCTAAAAATCAATAATGCCCAAGTATGAAATGCTCTCCAATCTCTTCCAAAATTAACAAGAGCTCCAAACAGCAAAGGAAAATTCACCCCAAGGAAGCATTCCAAAATTTCAACAACCCAAAACAAGCAAGGAGTTTCAATTTTATAGAAGAGGGAAGAGAAGAGGATGAGGTGGATCCATGTAGGACACCACATCACACATCCTCAACTCCAATACTAAAGTCAAATTCATTCTCCAAAGCACAATAAAGAGGTGGGTGAAAATATGACAAATAAACTTACACACTCCAAAAGCCCATACCCCAAAGGAATGAATTTAATAAAATGTAAGAAGAGTGCAATTAAAACCTGTAACTTGATTTATAAAAATGCATTAAAAAGGTCTAAAATCAACCCTCCAACCATAGGTATGGTTGGTAACTAAAATTAAGAGGCATGGGACAAGTTTTACTTGTCCCACAAGCCTTTAAAAATAGCCTCCAAGGACAAATTCGAATTTCCAAGGAGGTGGAGTGTTTCATACCCCAAAATCTGAGTTACAAAACTCTTACACATACTTATAACATTTAATAAAAAAGCCAAAAACTTCTATAATTACTTTCTTATATCCCAAATTTGATTGATTGATTTATTTTAACAATATGATTACTCACATTAATTCTCCACAGTTAAAATAATAATCAAAGGGGTAAATGCATCACAAAATAAACACATGCAAACAATAACAAAGTAACCACATTAATAAAATACACAAAGCCCTTGGTCACATTCAAAGGAAATCCCCCCATGGTAATCCCTAACAAAAAAACAACACACACACACACACACACACAAAACATGTTGCCATGGTGACCTTGTTGAATTCATCTAGAATTCCAATGTGGTTGGTCTCCAATCCCCTAATGTTTGTTGTGATAGTTTTAACTAAAAACACAAATACCTCCTTCGGCCTCGTGGCCATATCAGAACATCCAACATGATATAAATATAATCACAAAATCATCTATACATATGAATCAAAACAACATCAAGGTAATCAAAAATATCACTTACAATTTATATCAACAATTATATCATCATCATATAATGTCCATTTTCTAGATCTACTCACAATATCCAAAAATCACATGTCCGAACAACATTCATAATATATCCATGTCAAATAGTATATCATCATCCACATATGAAGTGTCTCTAATAATCATCATGCATCATAACTAAATCAAGATCAACAATAATCCATGATCCAACATCTAACATCATACTAAATCAAAACTATAATAATGTCCATAATGAAATCAATAGTATCAAAAGGTGTCAAAGGGAAGTGGGCACTACATTTTTTAAATGGTTCCATTGGATTTTTGGATCATTTCTAGTCCAACTAATATATATATATATATATATATATATTAGTGGTAAAATAGGGTTAAGGGGTCTAAAAATTGTTTTGCATGTTCTAATTATTCATTAAATCAATAACTTAAGTGGTTTAGGTGCACAATTAGAGTATGTCAGCCTTTCGTAAGGTGGAAAAAATAAATTTGATGTTTTTTTATCCTCCTCCTCCATAATTATGTCTTCACCTAATTTTTCCATGAAAAAAGTAAAAAGTAGCTTCACATTAGAAGATGTGTTTGTTTTAAGTGGTATAATACAAACCCCAAGACCTTGAGCACATTTTTGGATTCCTCATTTTATGGAATCACTTTTTGATTTTTTTTTCACATTAAATATGCACCCCTATCTGATTCGAGAACCCTTTTGGAGGTGGAATTTGCAAATATGGTAAATTTTCTTGTTTGATGGAGAAAAGTCCAAAGTCCTCCTTTACTTAAGTGAATTTTCAAATTCCTTGTTTCCCCAAAAAATCCCCAACATAAAATTAGATAAATTGCAACATGAAACTCCATTGATAACTTATTTATCCTCCTACCATGTCCATGAAACCAACTTGTATACCCGAGCTTTCTCAAACAACTTTTACTCACTCCTATTGATTTGGTGGATGAAAATACTTGAAATTTTGCACACTTTCTCTCCATGAAAACAACATTTAGATGATCTACCACTTTGGTAATGTCATAAGCTAGATTTTTTTATTCAAGAATGAATTTTTTAGACAACAAAATCCATTTATGCCGAGAACAACTAAAAATTGTTTTACACTTTCCCAAGACACAATGACCTAAATTACCTAAAATTTGGATAAAGTGATCCTCTTAAAATAATATTTCATTTGACCCATCCTTTTCATAATGAGGTGGATTGTTTTTGGAGATATAGATGATTGATTTTTTCATAGTTATATGCTCACTTCATTGGATTTTTCATTTTCCCATTGATCATAACAAGAGAACTATATTTAAATTGGATCATCTCTTCCTCTTGGCAATATATTTCAAATGAATCAAGTCTCATGTGATTTGGATAAGTATTTATCTTGGGGTGACCACATCCATGTCACTTGAAAAAATAATCCTTGAGGACTAGTGTAAACTATTGAACAAGAGAAAATATCATTTTCTAAAGTGCACAAGAGAATTTTTGAGCATGAAACATCTAGTTAAATCAATTGAAGAATTAAATGATGAAAAATATGGTTCCAATGTATTATTGATCTTTGTACCTTTCTCCATTCAAGAGACACGATAGGAATTAATTCTATTCTTCAAGAAAATATTTTCCATTCAGTCATTTATTAGTTCTATCTCACAAAGAAGAAGTGTTTACATTCAAAGGATTGTTATGTTTCCACTGAGGATTCTTATACATTTTAGATACTATCAAATCCAAGAAAGCTCGTGGTGTGATTTTACTTACCGATTCTAGGGAATTTTGATGTGATTTCGTTATTCCTGATGATTAGAGGATAATTATTTTCTCATGAAAGAGACAAGAGATCATGTTCATGAAAAAGAGTTGATTTTTACATCCTACCATTGCTCACATAAATAAATAGTTGAAAAAAATATTTCAAGGCATGGCCAAAGATGATTAGTCATGATAAGAGGTGGAACATAATTTCTAAGTCTAATATAGGACATGCTCTTATTAGATAAGAAATTGAGGATGGTCTTATTCAATTGAAATATTCATATCCATAATGAAGGAAGAGTATAACTTAGCCATGGATCATCTTCATTTGACCACACTTTATCTTTGTTATTCTCTCTCTAACATTCTATTTTTCATTGGGAAATAATATTTGTATAAGTGACTTAAGTCACTTAAAGTTTCTATTTCCTCATTAGGATTACACTTTAAGTTGAAAATTCACATGAGAATGAAAAAAATAGTTTTTTTACTATAAATTGGAATGCTATCTCTATTCCAAGAGATTAGCTTTTCTCCCTATATAGCATATTGTAATTCTTCCTTTCCTATCTAGTAATTTTCCTCCATTATCCTTATTTCACTTAGCCGGATGTATGTAAATTTTATAAAGAAAAAGGTATATTTACCTATTGATAATGGAATGAAAATCATCCTTTGAAATTTGTGTCAATATCTATTATTTGTTTCATGTTCTTCATATAAATTGTATTTGTTTTTTTTTCTACTTGAACTAGAAATCTCTCTGTATTGTAGTTAGTGAAATATGGGTTCATATCACTAATACAATTCCCCTTCCTCATTATTCTCCACTTACCTATATTTTCCCCTCCCTCTAAGATATTTTTTCATTCACAACAAAGGTGTTTCTACACATTCTCTAATATTTGGCCACAGTGAAAGAGATATTTTAGTGTGCGTATTTTCCATATTTCAATAAATGGGATCCACCCCATGTTCAAGTAGAGGACTTAGTCCCGTGATAATTGATGAAAAACCCATTTTTCCTTGAAACAAATATTTCACTAACATTAATCTTCCCACTTCATGTGTCTCTAGTTTAACTTTTCCTCATTGTTAATAAACTACACTTCTTGATGGTCCACATACGAAAAAAATCTCTATAGGAAATAGGAAATGTCTCCACTTCAACATTTAAAAATCTATGTATAAATTATGATTATAAACATTATACTTCTTCCTTATATCATTAATATTTTCAATAAAATGTGCAACAAGTTCATCCTCTTGGCTTAATACTTGCACTAATAGTTATGCCAATAACATCACGACTAAATAGAAACACTTTTTAAAAATACGGTAATCCCAAAATTGGTTTCTATTTTATTATTTTCTTCAACTCCAAAAATATCTTGTTTTAACATGTGATATGGACAAAAATCTTGTTATCTCTTGTCATGGCCTCTATAATTAGTGAACACCACTAAAATTATTAATGAACTTGCGGTAAAAGCTAACCAATCCATGCAAATTGTGTGCCTCATAAGAAATCCTTAGAAATGGCCAATCCATAATTACACAAACTATTTTAGGGTCCATCCTCAATCTTTCTCTTGAAATCACAAATCCCGATACACGTATTCCTTCTACACAAAATTATACTTCTTTATATTAATCAACAATTTCTTTTCCCGCAATCTCTTGAACACTTGTTTGATATGTAGTAGATGTTTATTACACATCTTAATAAAAATCATAATATCATCTAACTACATAATCATAAAATTTACTAAAAATAGTTTCAATAATTTATTAATTAACTTCATGAAATTACTTGGTCTGCTTCTTAATCCAAATGACATCATAAGCCATTGATACAACCTTTCTTGAGTCATAAAAATTGTTTTACATTCATCCCTTCTCTTGTGTTAATTTGATAGTATCTTCTCTTCAAATCAACCTTGCTAAATTATTTTTCTCCTCCTAAGAAATCCATGATGTCATTCATGTGTAGCAAGAGAAACATGTACTTAGTAGTGATCTTGTTTATGGCCCTTGAATTAGTACACATACACCACTCATCACTTTTTTTTTATGATAATATTTTTGGTATTACACATAGACTTAGAATATTTATTGATTATCTAAAATCTATATTTTAGTATTAATCTAAGAATTAAAACAATGTAATAAATAGAATATATACTTGAAATATAAATGCTAAATAATTTATTTGATATTTTAAATGAAATGAAATAAATGAGATATGAGTGCCTAGATTAGACTTACCTCACAATAATCTAATATTGGATAGGGTGATGTCTTTGGCATAATTGAGTGTCGTAAAAAACCTTAGAAAATTGCAGAAGTGGGAGATCTACCCAAAATGGAGCATCTAGGGATGAACAGTGCACTTGTGGGTGCCACTGGTCTAAAATATGGGCACTCTGGTCTCGTAGTGACTTAGAAACTGGATATGATATGGTCATTTAACCTTCGTAGTAATTTTCCTTTGATCAAGTTGGTGTCACACTTATTTTTGTAGTACCACTTTAAATCTTCAATGAGTAATCTCCTACAAACCCCACACAAAAGCATCAAAACCCTAAAAATAAAGATCCAAATGAATGGGCTGAACTTTCCTTAGCTATCATCAAATGGATGGAATTATGACTAAGTGATGCACTACATCTTAAACTTGATGTAGTTCTATGTGCTTTGTGTGTGTAATGGTGTCCCTAGGGTACCCTAACATCAATGACACAAAATTAGTGGGCAATAGCTAGATAAGAATGTATAATGGAAGATGAAATAGAATAGACTCCCCTTCCTATGTAGTGCATGATGCATAATAGTTCCCAAATGCAGTCCTTTACCTTATGTAGATAGATAGACCCTATTATAAGTAGTTCACCCAAAAGGTAGTATGTATGTTTTGTTTATATAGGGATATCTTGCTCAAATTTTTACACTAATGACCCAACATGCCGACTAATACCTAGGGAATGGGAGGGAAAATCATAAAGACTAACCTCGAACATCTAAATGAGAACCAAGTGTGACTAGGACTAGGGCACCTAGAAATGAGGACCATGGCACCCTAATCCCTTCCTAGGCGCCCTAGTCAAAGACTAGAGATGACAATTGAGTGAATAACGACAACTAAGACTCCCTAAGAGATGATCAAAACTATGCAATTAAGTGATGAATATATGAGACAAATAATGAAAAAGACCGACTAGAATGGTGACAGGGACTAGGGATGGGTTATTAGTGAATAATTTTCTTACACAAGATCCATATATAAAAAAACATACATGGATGTATAATTATAATAGTAAGTACATGATTTTGTGACTACATTTTCCCCACTTTATGTTAGTGAGTGAAATCTCGGTAACATAAAGTAGTTATATATGCATACCTAAGAGAAATCCAGAGAATACCATACTATAGTAGAACACGTAGATGTGGTAAAAAAATCCGAAAGAACCATATAGCATGCCAAACCATGGATTAATGTGTTGATCTACGCAACGTAGCTAGAGACGTAATATCAAAATGAAGTGCTCTAAATAAGATTGATGATTGTAATATTAGATTATTGATGCTTTCAAATGTTGTATGATGAAGATGATATGGGGTAGGGAGTGATTATTTCCCAACCCAATTGCATTTATATGAATAATCGACTAGAGGATTTTAGCATCCTACCATCATATGAAGAGTGTAGGAAGAAAGGTGTGTTATTCTCCAATCTCTATCTACATCCTCAATATCTAGCCACCGTAGATGGACTCATATAAGACATTTTATGGTTTTGGATCCAAATAATTCAATCAAATAGTTGACCCATAAATGAGTGGTATAGGAAAGGAACTCTTTCCCCCACTCCACGGGTATCTCTATAATGTGATGTCTTCCAAGTTAGGTCACCACAAAGAAAACTCCAAGTATAGAATAACTTCCCAAGTTAGGTCATCTAAGAATTATGAATGTAAATCCCAAGCTAGGTTTGATTAGTTACGTGTAGAGAGGTTTGATTGATTGATTGTTATGATTGGTTACTCGTAGAGAGGTTTTACACTAATTTTCCCCATGTTGGGTCATTAGGGAGAATCGATAGGAATTGATGAAAAATCAAATGAAAGGATTTTATGTTTTTCCCCTAGTTAGGTCATCGGGGGAAGTGATGAAATATTGAATGGAGAAAATGTATATTTTTCCCCTCGTGTTAGGTCATTAGGGGAAATGATGAAGTACCGCATGGTGCATTAGTAAATGTTCAAAAATGATGAATTTGTAGTGTTGATTGATCACATAATGGTGTAAGGGGAATTATAGGATGATCGTAATTGTATTTTCCCTTTTGGTGAAAGGGGAAGTAATGAGAACAAGGAATGTTGAGCTAAAAGTAAGTTAAAGGTAGATAGTGTATTGTAAATAATACCAAAATGTGTATATATTAAGTGAAAGACAATGTCTAAGAGAAATAATGTGTGTTATGTGTATGATAGGATGGTATGTGAAATTCTAAAATGAATTCCACAAACAGGGTGTAAATAAGAGTAAAAATGCTCAATATATGACAAAAATTATGTGGTGTGTATTAGTTGAGGAAATAATTACAAAATAATGACTATAGTGAAATGGGTAGGTAAAAGAACTATAAATAGTAAAGTGACAAAGTGATTAGTCACTTCATTTGTCTTTTGCATGAGTACGATTGATCTTTGATTGTGGAAAGATGTTACAAGTGAGAGTAGCACGTCCTAGCTGATTTGAAATGGTGGCGACTATCACATAGCATCATGCATGACGAAGGAGTGTGTAAGTGCACTAGTTTTTGAAAAATACATGTGTAATAGTTATTTTTAGTGATTTTTTAAGATTTTATAATTTTTAATTTTCTTAGCATTTTAGACCTAGATAAGAGTTGTGAAGGTGCCAATGGCCTTTGGAGCAGAGCACCTGACCTAGTGCTAGTGTCTTACTCCTAGGTGCCCCAATACTACTTATGGGTGCATGTTGTCCAAAATAAATTCCCTCATTATTTTTAAAACTAAAATTCACATTCTAACTTTGAGGCTAAACATTGCAGGTTGCATGCCCCTTGTTGCTCGCTTTGGTACAAATCCTTGGTCACATTTTCTCACATTATTTTGTGTGCTCCTCCTTTTATACCTTCCATCTTCCCTTTTCATCTATTTTTATATTTTTCCTCACGCCCACTCTTTGTGCATTTTTCTTCCTCCTAGCAATTCATGCACCCTTCAAGAGCACCTTAGAATTGCTTCCCAAATTAGCTAATTCCTTGAGATTCTTGTGTGCCCTTGGACTTGTTGGTGTGCATTACCCCGTGAGAATCACACCCTCTTACATACTTACCTCTTGCAAGTATTATTTTCATTTCTTTTATGCACGTTACTTTTTTCACCCTCCCTCTACTTTCCTTCCACCTCTCTCTATTTTATGTGTGCCTTCACACTTTCTTCCATGCCAGGTACTATGTCACATGGCATATGTCAAACATTTAGTGAGCTGCACATAACCAATCAAAGCGCACCAACAGGGTGACGAATCCTTCCAACCAACTAAGGCATGACACATGGAAAAAATTACAAAATAGATGATGATGTGGGCTACACTCCAGATCACTCAAGTTTAAATATTGGTGGGAATAGGTAGGTGAGAAGATGGAAAATGTCTCTCATGCCATTAATGAAGGATCTGATTGCTCCAACCAATTGATTTGATGTAAATCTCTCCTTTTTCCTTCTCCTACATGTAAAATAGATATGGGGAATTACATTTTACATATTTGTAGGTGAAATCGTAGGCATTCATTGTTGGTTCTTGGTGATTGAAGATTTAAATAATATTTTTCTCTCCTTCTCCTCCTCTTCTCTCATCCATTCATCTATAAATGTAAGAGCATTGCTCATTGAAAAGGGTTGGATTATTTCAGTTGTATAGGCATTACCTTAAATTTTGAGTTGTAGACCTTTAGATATAGTCTTTACATGTGGATATTAGCCTCATACACCATTGTAATAGAATACGTGTTTATGTAAGTAATAGAAGCATTATTTTGTGGCTACTCTCTACTTTAAATTTTTTTATTCTTCTTTTTGTCCTTCCCTTATGTTGTGTGTTTGTTGTTCCTTCTCACGTCCCTTGCATCTCCTTTTCTAATTGTGTCTCATGGAAATGATTGTGTGGCTGTGTTTTGGTCTTTACTATGAATGTCTAGCCTTCCTCTATGCATTTTACTTCATTTTCACTCAACACCGATTGTGTTCATCTACCTTCTTTTTAGTGTTATCATCTTTTTTATTTTTAGTTTTCCCATTCTCGTATATTATTTTATTTGTGGTTCCTTAACATGCTTAGATTAGGATTTCCATTTCAGCATTAGGAGTAAAGCAGTAGTAGCATATAAATAGGTAGAGGAATTAACCTTCTATAGAGATTTGTATCAATCGCATAAGGTCCTACAACTTGGAGACAATCTTATTGTTGCATCAACAACCCAATTTAACCTAATTTGGGATGGGTGAAAGTTTGAGAACCAATAGTTTCTGGCATGCCCTATGGGACCAACATTAAAAGCTTAAAGTTCATCATTACTAAGTTCTAGTGTGTTACTCAATGATTTACAACCTTTGGAGGCTTGTTTTAACACATCCGAAACACCCAACACTTAGATCTACTATTTCTAAATATTCCACGCACCTTTTATGTGAATAATACATACTAGATAGAGAGAAAAATATAAAGAATCCTTTTAATATCTCCATATATCTCCAAGAATAATACATAGCTGAACTACTGCATGCACATATTAAACTCCATCGCGCCATGCACTTTCAACTCCACCTCTCGGTAGACCTCCTATACAACTTGTCATGGTAGCTCCACCACTTCCTAGGAAAATTTCCAACTTCACTGGAAGAAGTCCTCTTATCCTTAATGTGCAACATGATATACCAAAGAGCTACACTCAAGAGCATTCCACACTTCACCAGCGACAATCAAGTCACCCCCGTTAAGAATATCCAAGATGTAACCAATGTGTGCTCTATCTATTTAATCATGTGTGATGATGTAGTAGTAAGGCTACTTTGGGCTTCTTGCAAGGGAAAATTTGTCGATGGTATAGAATTCTAAAACCCGCGTCTATTACCAATTGGGATGAGCTCAAAACAACTCTTTACAACTACTTTGAATATAATTTAGATCACATATATTTGGTGGAGAAACCGACAACAACAAAAAGAGTTCCCAATGAATAGATGACTGATTTTAAGATCAGTTTTAGAAGACTTGGGAAAAATCCCTCAAGTGGTAAGGCCTATATCCCAACATGATTTCTTGTATTATCTAAAGGCTTTGAACAATGATATATCAATCATGATTCCATCCATGGGAGGTAGAACCTTACCTAGTGCTTATAATACTTGTAATAGGGTCGAGAAAATAGTCTCATCCAAAGAAGGAAAGTTAGCTCCCGTGCCTTTCACATGACCTTATTTCAAAAATGTCTCAAGTTCCCCAATCTTCTATTACCCCTATTCATGAGGAGATCTCTAAACCCATGCATCCAAATCCTATCCTCCCACATAGTAAAAGGAAGATGAGGAATGAAGGATTTGATTAGAAACTTGTCCAATAAAGTCATATCATTGGAGAAGTAGTAGGTGCAAACCTTCAAAAATAGTTCTAATCAAGGATATAACCATATCTATCAACCCTTTAGAAATCAATATGAAAATCAGATATATGGGGAAAACTAGTAAAATGATAGATGGCATACTAATGCACACCTTCCATTACAAGTAGTTCTTCCTCTCTGCGCTCTCTTACCAACACCTAGTGCAAGCCAAGTGTTGGTCCCAATTTAGAATAATATGGCATAAGAATCAAAATGGTATTTTCCTTGTAATATGTCTCACAATCAATCACTATGCCAATGTTGCATGTGTAGTAACTTACATGATTCATGTTGATTCTAACTATGAACCTTCCACAAATGTAATCAATCTTGAAAAATCAAGAAAAGCCAAAAGTTTATGAGGCCAACCTTATGTTATTTGGTGCTGAAGAATGATTTGTAATTAATCAAGGCAAAGATGAAACCAATAGACCACACACCCTGGTTGCTAAAAACAGAAGGTACATGAAAATAATGCTTGATACTAACGTGCAACCTTCAGTTCTAGTAGCACATGTTGAACCTAAAAACAAAGAGCTATAAATAAGGCATCTAATATTCATGGAGCGTAAAATGCTATGCACGAGGTCTCACACGAGCTATCATATAAGTATCGCATGCCCCTCTTTTTGGTAGGTCAAGCCTCTGCGCCTAAGACACCTACCTCTACCCGAAAAATAAAAAAATGTTTTTATACCTTAAATGCAAAAATAAATGGGTCTTCCATTCAACATTGTGGACTAGATGAAGAATAAAAATATAAATTTCATAATGTGGGATGTCATGGCCATTCCATCTCAACAAGACTTGTTACATGAAGCTCTAGCACAACTCGCATGCACCTAATTTAGATATCTAAAAACCTTGTTGTTTTCAATATCTGTTAAATAGAGGATAAACAAGTAAATAATATTGTCAAAACCCCACCATTCTAAATGTCCTTAATTATAGGAAAACACATTTTCCACAATTGTATGATTGACTCGGGTGATAGTATTTGTCATGCCTAAGAAAATTGGTAATTTCCTAGGTCTCAAGTACAACCCTTTATCCAAAGGATTCCCGTAGCTTGATGGCTCAATTTTCACCACTTTAGGAGTCATCAAGGGCCTTGAGTTAACCCTCCATACATGTCAAAGCCTTATAATAAATAAATATGTATCAATCATTGACCTACCTCCTTTGTTTACCTTATGTTTATCAAGAGATTTTACTGCTAAAGTGGGTGGTTACTTATCTTCTGATTGGTCCTATATGTTACTCAAGACAAGGTATGGTACCCGGTTTACCATACAAGCTAAGCCAATATTTTCATATCATGTTGAGTCGTATGACACATCCCCTCTCCAAGCTAATTTCCTAATCCAAGAAAGTCAAGAACAAACTCAAGCTTCGAAGAGAAGCTTATGCCTCCTCCTCTACCTAATTTATTGTTAGATGAAATGGGTAGAGAGGCAACACAAATTTGATCCATATGTTGATGAGCTTGAAGCTCACAAAATAGGACTTGGTACTTATTGCATCCTTGAAGAAGAAACTATGCTTCACATGCATGCTCAAGAAAAGTGAAGAAAAATTTGGTCTATAGAATTTGTACTTTACCAACTCTAGAAGTAAAAATGGTGTTAGCATAGGTGTGGTTCTTATTTCTCCCAAGAATGAGAAATTATTCTTCACACACAAGATGTAATTTTTATGTTCCAACAACATAGCAGAGTATGAAACATTGGTGCATGGTATTCTCATTGTTTAAAAGAGATAGATCAAGGCACTGTGCAGATCTTTTGGGACATATAATTGGTCATCCACTAGGTCAAAAACAAGTTTGAAACAAATAAAAATATTATAAAAATATATTTTTAGACCTCCTTGAGAGATTTGATGCTCTAAATCTATAGGTGGTACTAAGGAAGATGAACAAAGACGTAGATCAAATGGTCACACTTAGTTCACGCTTTTCCCTATGGAGGACTTTGTCAAAGGAAACACATAACATATAAAAATGGTGATTAGGCCATCTATACTAGATAATAATATTATCTAGGAAGTGTTTGAAAGTGATGAAAAAATCTCCCATTCATCCGAATGAAGTTGAGTTCTTGTTAAGCATGCAAGTTAATTTATATAATAGTTATGGTGACCAAGTGATTCAACTCAAGAAAAATAAATTTCCTAAAGGGTTAGTCACCTTAGAGAAAATGTTTAGCCATGATGATGAGTTCAAGGGTGAAGAAAACTATATGCTCGTGGTGCAATAATATTTCTCCCAGTCACTATTGTGCATGAAAAGGAGTTACTTATTGAGTAAATATTACGCGCATGATGAAAATAAGGCCTTCATTTCTCTCGTGTCGAAATATAGTGATGTATTCTCATGGGAATATAAAGACCTCAAAGGAGTTGATCCAAGTGTTTCTCAACACTCCATTGACCTTGATCCCAAAAGTATCAATTCCATCGAAAAATTAGAGGATGGTCAATCCAAGGATAGATACCCTCATGAAGAAAGAGTTTTATAAACTCATCGAGGTGAAGATAATATTCCCAATAAAAATTCTACTTGGGTCAAAAACCTTGTTCTAGTGCGCAATAAGAATGGTGAAATTAGACTTTGCATCAATTTCAAATATTTGAACAAATCATCTTTCAAGGATCATTATCCTCTTCCTTCCATGGAGGAGATTCTACGACATGGTTTACGGCGTGTAAATATTTTCCATTATGGATGGGTATTCTAGCTTCAATGAGATCATGTTCAAAGAAGTAGATCAATTCAAAACAACATTCATAACCAAGTGGGGAAAAATTCATACAAGAATATTCCCTTTGGTCTGAAAAATGCAAATTGTAATATTTCAATATGCCATGGACATTGCTTTCAAAGGATATATCAATGAGTTCATCCTAGTCTACTTAGATGACATAAATGTCTTCTCAAGGTAGAGCGTGGATCACAAGGCATATTTGGAGAAATTATTTGAGAGATAAAATAATTTGGGGTATCTATTAACCCCAAGAAGTGAAACTTCACTATGGCGCAGGAAAAGCTTCTAGGCCATGTGGTCTCAAAGGATGGTATTGCCATTGATCCCGAGCACGTTCCAACCATCCTTGCTCTCTCCTGCTAGCACACAAAAAGCCTTGTATTCCTTCCTAGGAAAAATAAACTTTGTTAGGTGATTTATCCCTAAGTTTATAGGATTGGTAAGGCCCATCACCCTCATGCTTAAGAAGGACACATTCTTCGAGATGGAAAATAAAAGGAAAAGAGAGCTTCAACAAGATCAAGAAAGAAATTGTTTAAACGCAAACACTCATCAACCCAGAGTACTCCAAATATTTCATCCTCTATGCTTATGGTGTTGATGGAAGTGTTAATGCTATCTTGACATAAGAAAATTAACAAGGATTGGAGTAGATAGTGGTTGTCTTCAACTAAACACTAAAGGATTATAAGTTGAAATAAAGTCACACTTTGAGAGACAATTCTCCACCATCATGAGCACACTTAAGAAGTTCAAAATTATGATTTCCATAAATCATGTTAAGGTTCTAATTTCACACTCAAGTGTCGGGGAATTCATCATGGGAGAAGAAATCATTGAAAAAGAAAATATGGGTGACCAAAATCATGGAGTATGATGTTACTATCAAAGCCACAAAAATGGTGAGAGATAATGCACTCTATAAACAACTTGTTGAGGATGTGCAAAATGAACCTGAGACTTCATTGTTTTTGGATGAAGATCTCCTATGTGTAGAACCTTAAAAAAATAGAGATCCTAATGCATGCGAGATAGATATAAGAGATGATAACATTCCTTTCTTTTGGCACATACCCTCCTAGTTTGAACAAAGTAAAGAGGTGACACCCGAGGCTGCAATCTAATTCTTATGTTTTGATTGATGGCATCCTCTTTAAAAGAAATATTGATGGCATGTTGCTTGAGGTGTATTGACAATGCGTAGATTGAAAAAGTTTTAGCATAATTTCATGATGGATTCTCTGGAGGAAACTTCTCATTCAAGGAAAAATAATGAAAATCATCAAGGTAGGATAATTTTTCCCTACCCTGTTTGTGGATATGCACAAGTGGATCATGAAATGAAAAGAATGCACTTTCTTTGTAGGAAAGAAGAAACTGATAGTGCTTCTCTTCCAACAAATCTAAGTAGATCAAAGTTTCACATAATGGGGTATTCACTTCATAGGCATGATCAACCCTCCTTCAAGTGTTGGGCATAAATGGGTGCTAATAGCTATGGACTACTTCACTTCAGAGATGGAAAAAGATATCACACTCAAGGAATCAACTGATTCAATCATCCTTGACTTTCTCAAAGGCATTGTAAAAAGGTTTGGAATTCCTCAAACCATTATCTCTGATAATGCAAAGGCCTTCCTTGGTACTAAATTTTTTTATTGGGCACTAAGACTTGGTATCTACTTGAAGACCTCTTCTAACTATTACCCCCATGGTAATGAATTGGCTATGTCAACTAACAAGAACCCGATCGGAATCATGAAGTGGACAATGAATATCATCCAAAGGCAATAGTACACAAAGTTCTCAAAGAGTGCTATATGGGTAGAAAGGATCAAGGTGAAAAAGGAAACAGATACTTCACCTTATAAAATATTTTATGGAAAGGAAGATCAACTTCCTTTCTCTCTTGAGCTGCCTTCATTAGAGCTTTCCCAATAGCTAGAGTTTGAGGGTGCAGATTAGAGAGAAATTATAGTGAAAAAGTTGGTTTAACTTGAAGAATTAAGGAAATATGCCATAATCAAGCTAGAACAACATCTATAATAAAAAAATAAATGGTTCGACGAAAGGTGAGGCCCCAAGATTTCAAATTGGTGACTTATTCTTAAAATGGGATGCTATGAGCCAAACTAGGGTTCCATTTGAAGTTTTATGCACTATGGAGTGGCCCATATATCATTATATCATGTAAGGAGGCCAACTCTTTTGAGTTATCTCATCTTAATGGAGGTGTGTTATTAGTCCCAATCAATGGGATTTATTTCAAACCCTTCCATTAAGTTTTCTCGCATCATTATATATTAGAGTTGTTTCAATTCCTCCAAGTACGCTAAGCACACACCTTGTTTCATTTGTACATAGTTATTTATTATCATGTGCCCTTCATGTGTGCTCTTCTTTTGCTTCTTCTAGCATTCCGAGCTTATCTTTTCACGCTTTTCAAAAGTTTTGCAAGATTCAAGTAAAAAAGTTCAAAAATGCTTCAAGTGACCTTAGGGCAATTCTTCAAGTTACATATAAAAATTTCATACTCTCAAGATGACTCCATGCCTAATGGATGCTCTAGGCTACTGATTTCTTTCATCTAGAAGGAATATGGCCTCGAAAGTTTCTAAAATGTTGTCTAAAATAAATTTGCTAGTTGTTTTGTTGACTAACATTCACATTTTGAATTTGAGGTTCAACATTGTAGGTTACACGCGCGCTTGTTGCTCGCTTGGCATAATTCCTTCTTCACATTTTTTCTATCCATTTTTATAACCTTGTAAAATGGAAAATTTAATAGGTCTAAACAATGGCAATTGATGAGTGTAACACTTTGAAATTTGATAGGGTAGATCACTAGTTTGTCTCCTTTTGGGATATGTATGATCTTTGTTATTTGTATAAAGTTGTGCCTCTTTTTGTTATTACACTTTCTAGTTTTAGGTAGGGTCTTATGATGGAACATCTAGTCTCTAACACAAGGTTTTAAAATGAAAAGCCCCAATAGTGTTTCGAGATATTTAAAGGGATGAATTCTCAAGTTGTAGTCTAGTTTCAGTGATTAGAGTGAATCCAAGCCCAATGAATCCTTCAAGGTCACCGGTCTTTCGATCTAGCAGATAGATCATCCTACGAGTCGCCAATTGTTATCCATTTTCCGTACTGCCCTCGTAAAATGGACAACTTAATAGGTCCGAACGTTAGTAGTTGATGAGTGTAACACTTTGAAATTTCACATGGTAGATTATGAGTTTGTCTCATTTCATGGTGAGTAAGTGAGCCATAACATAGGTCCCGCCTTATTGGAAGAAGAAAAGGTGGTGGTAAAAATCCATCGCAGTATGGTCGGTAGGCTATAGAGGGAAAATGACCTAGAGGCACCGATAACACTCAAAATGCTACCGGCCAAGGTAGAATGTATAGATGCTACCGGCTCCGTAGCATATTTGATGACACTATTGGTGGTTGGTTAACATTCACAAGTAGCATTTTAAATTCTGCCGATAGTAGTACAAAGGTTATGATAATGAGAAGTCGTTTGACAAAGGGGTCTCCGATAGCATTTGTATGGATGCTACCAGCTGAAAAATATTTTAAACTACCTATCGATAGTGGGGAAAGCATGTTACCGACCGGTTGTATTTATGCAATCGGTCAGTTACCAGAAAGAAAATTCTACCATCAAAGAGTATAAAATACATGCAATTGGCCAAAGTGCAGAACGAACTAGACATTAATGGGAGTAGTAAAAGGTTGTTCAACTACCATTTTAATGAGGTATGACACACAAGACTTCTATGTAAGAAAAGTACTAAATTCATATAGCCTCCCATAGATTTTTAATTAAATATGTCTCACATGGTGAGGAAATATTGAGGCTTTTCTTCTATATATTGTAAAATTCACCTCATTTTGAGGGGAGACATTCTGTAATGCAAAGAAACTCTATCAAAATTGTTCCAACACTTTCATGAGTTGCAAGCTTCAATTTATGCCCTTTTTAAAGCATTTTTCCTTATTCCTATATTGTAATGGATTGTGCATCTTTTAAGCAATAAAATTGGTGTTTTGTGGTTTTTTTTTCCCTATCTCAAGTTATATTGTGTTCTTTTCCTTATATTTACTTTTTGTAATTATATTGTCCATACTATGTCCTCTTGTTGTATTAAATTCATTATGTTCCATGAAGATGGAGATGTAAATGTTGTTTCAGACTATGGCACTTTTTTCTTCCCTCTCCAACTTTGTTTTCTTCCCATTTTCACTCACTTAGAATCTCTCCACCCCTATTTTTTGGTGTTATCACCTCCCTTAGTTTAGGACTTTTATTTTATGCATCTCTCTCTCTTCCCTGGTCCCTTGAAATTCTAGGTTAGTGTTAGAATAGTTACATTTTCCCTTTCTAGGAGTATTTTTAGCATTAAAATAGGTAGAGGAACTAGCATTCTCATGAGGTTCATCTAAAATTGCAAGGGTCTCACACCTTAAGACAATCCCATGTTAGTCAAAAGTAGGTTTTGTAATGTGTAAATCCTAGGGTGTTACTTTTTTGACATAACATTTTTGGCATGCCCGGTGGGAGAAAAAGTCAATATTTCTAGTTTCATCAAGTTTGGGTGTGTATCTTGGTGAGATTCTAGCCTTTGGAGGCTCTACAAAAACACACCTAGTGGCTTTGTCATTCAAATCAACTAGTTTCAAAGTCTTGGTGGCTCAAGTTTCGAGAATAATTCAAACAATGTCTAGAACAAAAGACGAGGGAGATTTTGAGTACCTGTAGTTATCACTTGGAAGGGGAAGAAGAGAAAGATCAATTTAAAGGCCACTTAACCATTAAATAAGACTCTTTCCACTCCACCTCCTGGTAGGCCTTTCTTGTAGTCTACTATATTTTTTAGGCCTATTATAATGGTAAAGACAATAAAATTTAGGATTCATTAATTTTACTAGTAGTAATCCTCTTTCTCTTAACACCAACAATCCCATACCAACATCTACTCTAAAAAACATCCATTTATTCACCGGGAGAATCAAATTACTCTAGTTGAACACATTTAAATTATTTCCAATGTCTACATTATCCATCAGATCATTGAACAAGATGTGGCTATTAGGTTGTTAGATTCTTCATTCAAAGGAAGAGATTTGCAATGGTTTAGGAGTCTAGACAACAGGGTCAATTGCTAATTGGAATGCATTATGCATAACCCTCTGTAGTTAATTTGGAGAGAAGGCAGATAATATCTCTTTTTTAGAACAACTAACAACTATAAAGAGGGCACCAAATGAGTAGATGGATGACTTCAATTTCAGATTTCAAAGGATGTGGGATAGGATTCTAATTTTTGTGAGACCAGCTACTAAAGGTGCATTTCTCTATTTCCTTAAAGCTTTAAATTCTGATATATTTGTTATGATACAATCTATGGGAGGAATAAACTTACTAAGATCTTATTCCATAGCCATTAGGGTAGATAATTTCCTAATTCAAGCTGGTAAACCTACACCTAGGCCACCTATGCCAATCTATCCAGAAATGGGGAATACTAGTTCTAACTAAACTCCTACATTAGCCCTTATTCTTACCCCTAGAAATTAGAGCTCCAATTAGACTTCCACCTCTTCTTCTAGTGCCTCAACTGAATTCCAAGAGGTTATGAAACAATTATAGAACATAGGGAATGAATTGGTGACTTTCAAGAGGTGACATGACCAAACTTTTAGACCTTACCAACCTCAAGTCCAACCAAATAGGCCTCCAAGTTCATCCTATTATACCTCCCATTCAAGATTCAAACAAAAATCAAGGACAACCCCAACCACTAGACCATTTCAAATATACAATCCTATACACCTTCAACATCCCAAGCCTTAGTTCCATTCCATAATAACATTGCATGGGAATATGAATGATGTTTCCTTTCGATCAACCCCATATTAGGTAACATGTTTCAATGGTGTTGTGAGTCAATATTTAATGGTGAAAATGGTTGGGTGTCTCAAGAAACAAACAAGAAAAAAAAACCAATAGTAGGAAGCTACTCAAGAGGTGCCTCCAATTGAAACTACACTTGTGAACTAACAAGCCGAGGATTTATGTGGGATGAATCAACCTCATTCTTAAGGGGTAACAAATAAAATAAGGTCTAAGAAGAGAAATATATAGGGAGTAAAATCATCAAATGCAAGTGTTTCTCAACCTTCTATTACACCCCAAGGAGTTGGCAACTCGAATCCTATCCCAAACTCATAAAATTAGCCTAGAGTTCCTGTTGTAGAGATCTCATGTACATGAAAAGGTAGTACTACAAGCATAGGGAAGAAGAAGGACATCCCACCATCATTCAATATCATTTACCACATGAAGAAAAAAATGTAAGCATCTCTATGTGGGAATCTTTGAAAATTTTGGGACAAAGGGATCTTTTCATAAAGCAACCATAACTTACTTTCCCATTTCAAATGAGTCACTCAAAGATCAAGAAAAGGTTTTCACTAATATAGTGTAGAAAACTGATGGTCAACCAAGTAAAAATATGAAGCCTCCACCATTTTATGTGTCCTTGATTATTGGGAACAACTGGTACACACCTTCCTCATTGAATCAGCGTAATTATTTCGTGATGCAAAAAGAAAATTGTAGATCAGTTGGTTCTTAAGTAAGAAATGGTTTCTAAAGGAGTGTGCAATTAGATGGGACAATAGTGGGAATAGTCATAATCATCAAGAATCTAAATCTAATACTACATGCATGTCCAAATGTCATAGTTCAACAAGACATGTCGGTGATTTATTTTCCCTCACTCTTTTCTTTTTGCATATTGAGGGATTTCACGCTAAAATTGGTAGGTACCTATCATTGATTGGTCCCATATGATCTTCGGACAAGGTATGGGGCCAAAGATATAATAATATCTAGAAAATTTCTAATTACCACATCGAGCCTCACATTCCAAGTCCAATCAATGCTAATTGTTTAGCCTTTGATCAAGAATATTTTCCAAGTACTCAAGAAGAAGATACTAAGGTTGGAAACATTTCAGATTTGACACTTGGTGATTGGGTTCAAAAAAAAGGCATGGCTATTATCCATACAAGGAGATGGAGGAAGTTGAATTGGGTATTTATTACTTGCATGAAGTGAGTCCACCTCTCCCTAGCATCACCAAACTAGATGATAAAGATGACAATGAAGTATGAAAACTATTATTTGATGGTTCAAGGAGAAAGAAAGGTCTTTGGAGGAGGAGTAATGCTTATGTCACCTCAAGGTATAAAATACTACTCATCTTTCTACTTTCAATTCAGTTGTTCAAACAACATATTTGAGTATAAGGCATTGATCCACGAATTGCATTGGGAAAGGAAAAGAGGTATCAAGAACTTGAAAGTATTTAGAGATAGTGAATTGATCATGAATCAAGTCATATGGTAGAATGTTGCTAAAAATGATCTCCTAAAAAGCTACAAGAATAGGGTATGTGATCTAACTGAATAATTTGCAGCTTTTAACATCATTTCCATCCCGAAGAAGAATAATGAGGTCATGTAAAAGATTGTAATGATTGGGGAAACGTTTGATGTGGTTGATAGTATAAAGAGAGATAAAACTTAGCCTCATATCAGAGTGATTTTAAGGCCAAATAATCTAGAACAAAAACACAAGTTAGCGGTGTTTGAGAGTGATCAGAAAATCATCAATTTCTTGCAAGAGGAAGTTGAGTTATCCTCAAGAAATCATGATAGATTAGATCAGAAATATAGGGATCAAGTAGTGTAGCTATGAAAAAAATTTCCTAAGGGGCTAGTGACTCTAGAGTCAATCTTCAACCCAAATGATTAGTTCATAAAATAAAAGGAAAAATTCAACTCAAGGGTGAAGACTAGGAGTTGATTGTAATTGAATAAGGAAAAATGCTCCAAATTGGAAAGGTAAGTACTGATCAAGAAAAATCTAATTTCATACAAATTTTCCAAGAATTACCATATGTATTTGGTTGGACCTATGAGGACTTAAGAGGATTTGATCTAAGCTTAAGACAACATACTATCAAGATAGACCTTGAAGTTAAGCCCATTTGGAAAAAGTTGAGGCCAATGAACCCTCATATAGAACCTCTCATGAAGAAGGAATTTAACAAAATCATAAAGGAAAGTATCATCTTTCCAATCAAGCTCTCTTAATGGGTAGAAAATATAGTGCCGGTTAGGAAAGTAAAATGGGGAAATCGAATTATGTGTGGGATTTGAGACATGAATAGGGATTTTATCAAAGACCACTATCCACTTCCTTCAATGGAGCAAATCTTGTAGGTATTAGCTGGTTCGAAAATTTATTTCTCCTAGATGGATACTCGGGATACAATCGATTATGGTGAAAGAGGAAGACCAATTCAAAACATCCTTCACCATAAAATGGGGCACTTACGGTTATAGAAAATTTCCATTTGGATTATCAAATGCCGAGAGATACATTTAGAAGGCTATGGACACGGCATTCAAGTGAGTTAAACAAGATAGTGCTTGTTTATCTTGATGACATCACAATTTTTAAAATAATGAATCAAGTCACCTCTTTCACCTTAGGAATGTGTTTCAAAGATGCGGGAGATTCGAGTGTCTTTGAATCAAAAGAAGTGCATTTTCCTAGCTCATGAAGGAAATATCCTAGGCCAAATTGTGTCTAAAGAAGGGATGAAAATTGATCCGAGAAAGAGTAGAAGATATTCTTACATTACCATTGCTAAGTTACAAGAAGACTCTCAAAATATTCTTGGGAAAATCAATTTTGTTAGGAGGTTTATTCCTAACTTTACTACTTTTGTCAAGCCTCTAACATTGATTTTGAAGCCTTTCAAGAACATGCCTTTTGAAGTGTAAGCAACCCATTTAAAATATCCAACCCTCATACATCCATATTTTTCAAGGACTTGTTAAGAGGAAAAAAATCACACGAGTTGAAGTTGTAAGAGCTAACCCATAGGATTAGAGCGCCCGGGATCAAGATTAGCCATTTTTCATACAATCCATATTTTTTTCAATTGCTTGTGATGCACGAAGAACACTGGCCCGATAAACTGAGAACATGCAAGAAGAAGCAAATAATGAGGCTACTTTCCCAAGAAAAAGCCCCTCAAATTTATAGGAAGCAATGAGAGAGGGTATTTTGGGAACAAGTAAGAACAAAAGACAAATGAAGACCATGCATAGTTTTTGGCTAATAATAGGATTTCTACTTTTACGAGTTAACTATAGGAAGTCTATTGTTAGAGCACTTACATGTTGTGCATCCTATTGTAAAGGCACATGGCTATTATTAGCATGTGACCTATTTTGAGAATTTCATGGGTGGTGAAGGGAAATTCCCACCCCTATATATATGTATTGATTTGCATGAGTTAGTGTGTGAAAACTATGGTAGAGTTATGTTGTTGGTTTTGTCACGCACATGACTCATGAAGATAATTATGTAATGTAAGAAGATTTTGTTTTACAATACTTAATAAAATGGTTCATATTGACTGGATAATGGTGTTGAACATGACTAATCTATTCTTGCATGGTAAATCTTGTTATAGTCACTATTTAGTTCATTCTAGATCTATTCTAAGAGCTAGATCTAGTTTATGCATTGTGTGTTGTTTACTATTGTTAATGAATCTGAATATCTATATGCACCATCATGCTAACATTATATCCAAGAAACTCTAAAGAGGGACATGGTGCCTTTGTGTGCTTTGGTGAGTGCTCATCCTGGTTGAGTGATGTGCCAACATGCCTGGGTTATTAATAGTAAATTCTAGGCTGCATCATTGGTTCCATTGTTGGGACCTCTTTCTTAGCTATGTTTTTAGGATGTTGCATGATGAAGACATACTGGTTGACCTTGGAAGTGTTGAGGAGTGGATAATAGATTTGGAAGAAGAGTACACTTGGAGATTCAACACTTGGATCTGGGTTTGATGCACACATGCATGGGTGGAGTAGAATCTATATGACTACTTATATGAGAGATTCTTTGCTATTTTTCCAATAGAGTTATACGAGTGGTTAGTTTCTTATGCATCTAAAAGGAATTGGAGGTTTCACACACTTTTCTAGATGTAAGAATAATTTTAGGCCCTCTATGATGCTGATCTGATTTGGATGCATGCTATGGACACTTGGTTTCATGGTGTTCTAAATAGCTATATTTTGGAGTACTCAATTTCCACTTATTCTTTCCCAGAGGTAGCTGAGTTTTAGTTTTTATGTTATCCTAGGGGAACCTATCTACAAGGCATTCCACTAGTGATCAAAATCTTGTTGGTAACCCTAAATTTGGAAGAAAATCCTATGGCTAGCTAAACCCCACCATGCACGGGGGCAAGAGCAGGTTTGGTGAAGGATGGCGACCTAGCAGTAGAGAGGAAAAGAGAAGAAAGGTGCTTAAGTACAATGAGGTGCATGAGAGGGATTTAGGGAAGCAACGTGAGATTGCATAATGGATGGCATTGAGGAGAGAGATGGCTCATGAAGGATTTGAGCTCACGTAGAGGGCATGGAGCCAGAGCATCTAGAACTCCCCATTTGGGAAAGCATGACAGGGAACCCTCATTGGCCTCTTATGAGAGCATGCCAATAGAGAAAATTTGGGCATGGGCATGCATCTGAATCTACCTAGAAACCTAGCCCTTGCTTGGTTTTCCAGTTTCTAGTACAACCAGTAGTCAACAAGCTAGTTTGGGTAGTAGAGTAGCAAGAGGTAGAGTTGAATTATCAGTAAGTTTAAGGGTGAATCATATATCAAGTGCATTTATGGTCGGGTAGACATCTTCCCTATTATTTGGAGGACTAGTTGGAGGAACCTTTTCAGGCGCATCATCAACACAAAATGTAGGTGCGTAGATCTTTGACTCACATCGGGAGTAGCAAACAACTTTGTAGACTATAGGAGTTCAATTTAGCACCACTATTGGGACACAGGGTAGTGCATCCTCTGGTTCAATTCCTACCATAGGTGGAGGATCAAGAGGAATGGGTGGCTCGGGATCTAGTGAATCTTGTGGATCTAGGGGTGGAGGTAACACAAGAGGTTTTGATCTTGATGGGCATGGTCTTCACCAGCCACAAAATATTTACATGGAGATGTCACTTCATCTCCTAGAGTATAGGGAATAGAAGATGTTGTTGAGCATGTGCATATGTGTGAGATACTATGGCATGTGAAAGGAATTATAGATTTAGATTGCAAAGGCCATAGTCATTTTGCAAAACTACGTTAGGGATGCATGCATAACTAGTACATAAATTTTGACCCTGATTAGACTTGTGTGGATTATATAACATTACAAGATGCTTTCATTAAAGAATTTTATATACCTGAGTTCAAGTAGAAAAGTATAAGTGCACTCAAGGACATCAAGCAGGGCACTACTAAGAGTGTCCAGGAATATGATGCTCATTTCAAAACACTCTTGTCTAAACTATCATATGATATCCATGCAAGTCAACATGCACAGTGGTTCATCAGAGGCCTGATTATGCCTTTTAGAGGGTGCTCTCACATAAGACTTATACAGACCCACATGAGGCACTTGAAGTAGCTCTTGCGTACTAAGGAAGTTAGGAGCATAGAAACTAGAGTGAGCCCATTTCTAGAAGCTTAAATTAAAAAAATGGAAAAGAAACTAGAGAAAAACTATCAGCCAATACAACACATGAGACATGTAGTGGAATTTGGTGCACAGATTGTGAAGTAGAGGGGCATACTAAGGATAGTTTCCTCATAGATCGGTGTGCTCCTTGTTACTGGAATGTGAGATATGTCATTTGGACCATGATGCAAGCCATGTCCATTATTACAACATGCGGTAAGAAAGAACGTGTCTTGTTACTCATAAATTTTTCATTCCACAACTCACAATACAAAAGATTATAGGTTGATTGATCATATCCATGATGTCATTGATATTGGTGTACAAGATAGGGTTTCAATAACTCTAAGGAAAAGGTGAGTGACATGATCATGATCACACTCAAGGGTGTTATGATCAAAATGAAGGGAACTTTGAGGGAGGTCATGGTAGAGGTCAAGGATACCATGGTGGATTTAGAGGTCGAGGGCCGTGGTGGTGGACAAAGTGAGTTCCCTCATGGAACATGCTATACATGTGGATCCCCTGACCATTACAGGTGTGAATTCCTTAGAACATTACTTGTTCTTTTTGTGGAAAGAATCATAACTATGAAGAGTTCTTGGACTTATATGAACACCTGAGCAAGAAGTAAAAATAGAGAATAAGGGCACAAGGATGGTTAGGATACAATGCACCATGGAAAACCAATGGATGTTGAAGTTAGCACCGATCCTGAGGTAATACCTATGAAGATTACTACATGTGCTTGAGGTTTCATGTGCCGAGAAATGCTACAACATAAAGCCTACCATCACTAAGGAGGAAGTTTTACATGAAAATATCCATACCCTACACATCAGAAGGAGGTTTATCTGGAAACCATGGAGGTACTCAAAAATCTATAGGTGAGATACAATGTTTAAAGGAACAATCATGGAAGTTGGAACAAAAGAAGGTAAGCTGAGACTTTCCAATTGGATGTTGATGATCTGAAGGAAGTCTGCAAGATGTTGCATCATGAGAACATTATTCCATTACTAGGGAGTTGGTTGAAAGGAAATACTTTGTGTGCTAGTATTGAGACCAGACGATAGATTTTGCATGCTAATCTCCCTCCCCATAGCTTGGATTATGACAAGGAGATCACTTTGAATGTTTTTTGTAGATGGATGGATTTTGAGAAATATTTTGATTGATATAGGCATGGAAGTGAATGTGCTTACCTTAGATGCATGGGTTCAGATGGGAAGACCTCCATTGCAGCCATCTTCCAATGTATTGTATATGGAAAATCAGACTAAGGCCATGCCTATTGGAGTATTGAAGGATGCATCTATTACTATATAGAGGGCTCAAGTTCACTAGGGACTTTGAGGTATTAGTGCTTGCTAAAGAAGACAACTTCCCAACTCTACTTGGGTTCCTTGGTGCTATGAAAATAATGTTGATCTATGGTTCAATAAGGGATATATCAGTTTTGAGAACAAGGAAGAATGGGTTATTATCCCTTTGACAGATGGGAAATCTACACCTTATGTTGAGCCCTTAAGTGAAGAAGACTTGACAAAATTTATGTGCACACCATTTGAGATCCGGAAGCACTTGAGCCATCTAAGGAAGGAATCCTCTAGTGGGATGATGCACAGTCCATCAGTGATACTACAAGTATTTCCTATGACAATTGGGCACATGACACTTATGAGATGGTTAGGCATGAAGTAAGAAGCATGCAGCTTCATGTGTGAGAAATTTGCATTGTGTTAGGAGGTTAGGCAACAACTCTGTACCCTAGTACACTAGCAAAGGAAACCCTGAGGTATTCTTGCGAGCCATGGAAGTATAGTGGAAGGATCAAGTGGATAGAAGGAATATGTTAGTGTATACCTTACATGGGACAACAAGCGTGTTGCTTTGGATGGTTCATAGGGATAATCTCATAGAATGGAGAGAAGTTAGAATTTCTCTATCGACCTGTTTTTAGGAGTAATGCACTACTCAAATTTTGAAATATCATGGTAATAATCCTATTCAGTAGTGTGAGAGACTCTGAAAGAGGGAAAGAAGCTTTACCACCTTCTTTGTGGGTGCAAAAAATTTATTTCACCTTTACGAGGTTTCACACGTGCTTTGTATGTTTATGCGGAGCTATAGGGAGACTGAAATTGGCAAGACTTGATTCTTTGGGATGATCCATACTTTTGACTACTTCTCCACTAAACCTCTAGTGAAAGAGGCATTATAGGTTATAAAATGATTGATTATGGGAGATAGTGAAAATTTTAAGAACTCATTCAAGATTTATTTGTGAATCATACCTAGAAGCACATTTTGACGAAGTAGATGAGACAGATGTAGAATAGCTTGCACGTGCTTTTGCCTAGAGAAGAAGAAAGGAAATATGGTCTATATGGTGGATGATGAAGAAGTGGAACAGTTGGACATAGATCATTCATAGGGTACACATGAGGTTTTAGTCGTGAGATGAGAAGGCGTGCGCCTACCATGAACCTATGAAGACAAAGAAAGTGAACATTGGCACAAATGTTGAACCTAAGGAGGCCATAATTGGAGATTATTGGTCTGAATTTGAAGTGGCTAAGATAATTGAGTTGTTACGTGATTTCTAGGACTTTTTTCCTAGGGGATACCATGAGTTGAAAGGGTGCATGAATCTTTTGGGTGAGATGAAAATTAAGTTAAAGGAAGGTGCAAACCCAGGTTAGGAAGAGACCTTATAGGATGAACCCCAACCTACGTGTAAAGTTAAAGAAGAAATAGACAAGATGTTGGAATCTGGCATTATTGAGCCCATAGAGGAATCAAATTGGGTCATCCCTATGGTGATCAACATAAATAAAGATGGAAGAATCAGGATTTGTGTGGACTATAGGGAGCTGAATGTTGCATGTGTGATTGATCCTTTCCCTACACCATTCATTGAGGAAATATTGGAAGGAATTGTAGGGCACAAATTTACTCTTTTACAGATGGATTCTCTGGATATCATCAGGTAATAATTGCTAAGGAGGATCAAGAGAAGAAAAATTTCACCATTGAATGGGAAATTTTGCATACACAATGATGCCCTTTGGATTAAAGAACGCACTTGCACAATATTTTTGTGCATTGTGGTTCAAGCATTCCAGGATTTTATTCACAAATTCTTGTAGGTTTACTTGGATGATTGGACCATGTATGGGCTTATCAAGGATCATTGTGATAATTTGTGGTTAATGTTTGAGAGGTGTAGACAATTAAGCATCTCTTTAAATATCAAGAAGTGTGTGTTTTCTACACCTTTTGGAACTCTTTTAGGGCATATCATCTACAAGGAAGGTTTGTTAGTAGATCCAACTAAGATTGTAATCATTTTAGGCTTGGAGGAACCCACTAGTTAGAGTGAGGTGCACGGGTTCTTGGGCCACACAAGGTATTACAAAAAATTTATCAAAGGATATGCTAATATTGCCACACCCTTGGAGGAGTTATTAAAAGGTAAAGGGAAGTTATATTGGGGAGAATCACAACAGTGCACATTTAAAGTGTTGAAGGAGAGGCTTACTACGATGGCACCTATTTTACGTTTCCCTTCATGGAATCTACCCTTTCATGTACATGTGAACATGCCTCTGCATGGCCATTGATGTAGTTCTAGCTCATCCTAGAGAAGGTATTGTAGATCATCTTATATGTTTTGCTAGTAGAAAGATGACTCTTGCGAAAAAAATTATACAACTATGAGAGCAAAGCTTTTTCAATGATCTACACACTACATAAGTTCAGATAGTACTTGTTAGCAACACCTTTTTGTTCTATACAAATCACATGGCATTGAAATACTTGGTAAAAATCCCATTTTATAGGGGCGCATATGCTGATGGGTTCTATTATTCCAAGAGTTTGAATTTACCATTATGGTAAAGCCGGTAAAAGTAATTCTGCCTGTCTAGACCATTTATCAAGGATTCAATCGGAGAGATGATGCACAAGTATTTAAGATACAATGCCGGATGCATATTATATAGGTTAAACCATGTACCCTTAGAAGTAGAGGAATTTTATCTTTTTATGCACATAGGTATGGTGCCGAGAAGGGATGAAATCCTTAGAGAATAAACAACTTGAAATTCATGCCACACCTTTTATGTTGATCTATGGTGACTTATACAAACTTGGCCTAGATGAAGTATTGCATCGGTGTGTACTTGGAGCATGAGCATGTAGAGAACATGGAGGAGGCTCATGGTGGTATTGTAGGAGGACACTATGTAAGTGACGCCACCGCATGTAAGATTCTACTCGTTGGTTTATGGTGGGAAACCTTATACAAGGATTGTAAGGAGTATTGTAAGGCATGTGATCACTATCAACACCTTGGGAAACCTAGGAAGAGAGATGAAATTCCTTTAAATCCTATTACTAGTGTAGATCCTTTTGAAAAATGGGTAATAGACTTTATGGGTCCTATTTCCCAATTTGCCATGCGTATAAATAGATCATGCTACATCATCAATTATATAGATTATCTAACAAGGTGAGTGGAAGTAGCACCTACAAAGGATTGTATAAGCTAACAATGGTAAGATTCTTGTGGGAAAATATTCTTACTAGGTATGGATGCCCTTTGAGTTTGACAAGTGATAGGGGCTCTCATTTCTTGAATGCAACAATCAAGATATTATTGGATGAATTTATGGTCACACACCACAAGACAACACCCATATCATCCTCGAAAATGGGATTGTTGAGGATTTAACAAGATATTGAGCAAGACTTTGACAAATATTTGTGATGTTGGAAGGATAGAATCGGGATGATAAAGTTTTTCTATACTTTGGGCATATAGAATAATCTATAAATGGGTGAATAAGGAAACAATTTTTAGTTAGGTGTATGGCATAGAAGTAGTTATTCTTGTGGAATTCATGTTACCTTATTTTCATATTTACGCACGCAGAGGTCTAGCTAATGAGAAATCATTAGAAGAAAGAATTCACAAGTTGATATGACTAGATGAGAGGTGTGCCATAACACATTAGAGTTAGAAGAAAGATAAATTGAGATGGAAGGCATGACATGATAGACACATCAAGGACACGAAGCTTGAGGTTGGGCGAGATGGTACTCCTTTATGATTCAAATTTTCTAAGCCACCTAGGAAACCTTAAGGTGTATTGGTTGGGAATGTATGTTATCACTCACATATTTGAATTAGGCACTTTCTAGTTAGAGGCACTTAATGGAACACGATTACCTAGTTAAATCAATGGGAGTAGGTTGAAGGCCTACTATAAATAAGCCTTCTTGGTTTTGTAATAGGAAATATTGCCATTTAGATTAGATTCCCCTTTCTATATTTCCTTTAATGTTTTTCCTTCGTAAATCGCTATAATTTGTCAAATTAGTTTAGTGTTATGTATAATAAGAGTGCTTGCATGCCAAAAGTTGATTACTATCTTAAGTGTTTTTATGCACAAAGGACTGAACATATCCTTAGTGTGGGGTGGATAAAGAAGGTTAGTCACAGTACAAAAAAATAAATAAACCCATGATTATCCATAAAGGGAATAGGTTTTAAAAGGTGATGAAAATTCAAGAGGATTTCTCAAAGTTAAAGACCATGCGTAAGGCGGTGAGCATTCAACATAACTAAAGGAGGCTATAACATTTGAGACTATGTATGTTTTGGTCACATTGTTATAGCCTAGAATTGTTAGATAACACCTAGTCGTCTTTGGCACATCACTCAACCTAGGTGAGCACTCACCCGAAGTGTGCAAAGGTACCGAGTCCCTCTTAATAGTTGTAGTAGTAGAATGGTGGTATGATAAAATAGTAAACATATATTTTAGGAACTAATACATCCATTCACCATTTATATCCAATCAAATCTATAAGTGCTAAAGGTAAATCATCATGAAGTAATAACATGCATTAATAAAACACATCACACACTTTGTTCGACCAATTTCCTTTATCTATTCATTGAACCAACAAAAAGTTGCAAAAAACAAGCTTGGGCGGAAAAATCATGAAAATTGGCTAAGTCCTAGTCCTCGGCGGTCCTTGGGACAGTTGGGACGTCGGGCGCGCTGGGCGGGAAAAATCGGCCGAAAAGCCTCCGGGCGGTCCTCGCGGCAGCAAGGGACAGTTGGGACATGGGGCCGACCGGCCGAAAAAGCCTCGGGGGGACGGGCGAAAAGGCGAACCGGCCAAGAAGGAAAAAAAAATTGACTAAGCTAAAATCATTTGTTGTGAGAATAGGTTGGGACATCTTGGCCGTGAGGATGCGAAGAAGGTGAACCACCGGATCAAGGAAGCCCATTTCGGGAACTTTCTTTTCCCAAGCAGATCAGGACAGTTGGGACATAAGGGACGCGTGGGGCGGGAGGCCGAAAGAGCGAGAGCCAATCAAATCACGCCACGTGTCTTCATCCTCTCAAAAGAGGGACGGGAAGCCCGAATCGGGTGGATCGGAGGAATTTTGTCCCAGGCGAGTTTGGGACATAGGGCCAAAGGGACGCGAGGGGCGTGAAAAGCCGGCGAGGCCGCGGATGAATCGGGAAACGCCACGTGTCACGAGGAAAACGTCCAAAATTTCAAAGGGCAAGGTTTGAAGCGTTGGCCCAGAGCCAATAAAAGAGGACACGTGTCCTAAGGAGAAGGGAGTGTGGAGCTCGGGGAGGAATTAGAGAATTTGGCAAAAGTTTTGGCAAAAAACTAAAAGGTAAAGGATGACCCCACGCCCCTGTCCTCGACCGAGATCATGCCACGTGTCCCAGTGGCGGGGGCGCGGGGAAAAAAAATGGAAAATTTTCCAAAATTACAAAAAGTCAAAACTTTCAAGGAAAACCCATGGGTAAGGGAAGGAGAGAGAATTTCTCATCCAATCAGCGCCCGACACGTGTCGTCCAGGTGGCGGAGCGGGAAAAAAATTTCAAAACCCATTTTTGTGTTTTGTGCCTAAATCTTGAGATCGCCATATCTTTCGATCCAGAGCTCGGATTTGCACGTTCTTTATATCATTGGAAAGCTTATAAAATTCTCTACATGATTCTAGGGTCAATCTTGAATTTTGGTTTAGTTTGGAGAGAGAAAGTTAAGAAACAGCTCTGACGTGTTCATGGCCAGAAGTGACATTTCAGCGACCAAATTTAATGCAGAATGGGTCGCATTCTCCTCCAATTTGGTCAAAAATGATAGGGTATGGGTTTGTAAGGTCCCCCATGCTGATTTAATGCATTTGCGATCAATGAGGAATGGGCTCCCATGTTTTGTATGTTTTCTCTCTCTGGCTCGACCATGTAATGTAAAAGCGATTTGGCTCATTTCTAAAGGGGAACATTTTTGGCATAGCAATCTTCTTCTTTCACCTCCGGTAAAGTGATTGTTGCAAGAATCGGACCTCTTGAAAGATTGTAACAGTTTTTACCTCTACGAGGTTGTAATGCGATGGTTTTGACATTGGAAATGATAATGCAAGCTTTGTGAATGGGTTTTGATCCTTTGTTTGTATTATTTGCTTCATTTCGAGATCCTAAATTATATCTTATCGGCTTTGTGTATGTTTTATGTTGCAATCTTTGGTTTGTGTCTATTTGCATGACAAAAATATTCACCACTCCTTTTGGTGCATCACCATCTTTAGTTAGTTTCAATTTTTGCATTTCTATCCTGTCTCCTTGCAATTTAGAGTAGGATTAGGATCGAACCTCTGTAGTTGTGCAAATATAGATCTAAATCGAGAGGAGTTTGAGGAACCAGACCTCTAATCTGGAGATTCCTCTCTCGGTTTCACAAGTCCCACACTTGGAGAGAGGTTTCCATGTTGTGCAATCACCTTTGGATGCTAGAGTGATCAACCTAGAAATCTGATCTGCATCCGGGGTGTTTTGTGATTTTGCAACAACTTGAGTTTTGGCACGCCGGTGGGACACTAGAGGTCTCATTTTTATTGCGCAAAGTTGATGTGCATCTGCTGCAATTTTCTTGCTTGAAAAGAGCTATTATTTGCATATCTGGTGACTCGAGGGAAGAATCAAGCTGGTTTCAGCGGTGCGGGCACGAAAACTCATGAGAAGAATCACCACAAGGTCAAGAGTTGGAGAAGAAGAAGTGTTGTTTGAATACCTGCAATTATCTCCAAGAAGAAGGCAAAGAGGAAGAAGGATTCAAAGGTCTCCATCTCCACCAAACAGAACTCTCTCAACTCCTCCACACAGGTAGGCCTTTCATTCGATCAACAAGGGTTTTAAGACCAATTAGAATGGCACAAAAAACAACCCCTATGTCAACTTCACGAGGCAGCAGCCCACTTGCCCTCAATGCACAACATCGATTCCTATTGCAGCCTTGAAGAACATTCCCTACTTCACTGGAGAAAATCGACTACTCCGGTGATCATGTTAAAGATATTGCTAACCTTTGTGCGATCCATGAAATCAATGAGATGCAAGTGGTTTGTCAAGTTCTTGGCATCTTCATTCAGGGTAAAGCATTGCAATGGTTTAGAAGCCTTGGAGCTGGTTCTATCACAAATTGGAATCAGGTGTGTATAGCACTTCATGAGCAATTTGGAGAAAGGAGACAACTTGTCTCTTTTGGAGCAGGTGACAACCATCGAAGAGAGCTCCCAATGAGCGGTGACCGATTTCAACTTGATTTCAAAAGACTTGGGAGAGAATTCCGGTGGCGGTCGGGCCAACGACGAAAGGTGCTTTTCTCTACTATCTCAAAGCTCTAAATTCTGATATTTCTATGTTAATTCAGTCCATGGGAGGCATAACTATCCCTATGGCTTATAGCATTGCCATTAGGGCTGAAAATTGTTTGATCAAGTGGAAAACTTGCCCTAGACCTCCCATGCCATTGTTTCCAAGTTTAGAGAGTCCAAACACCAATCAAGCACCTAATTTGGCTCCTTCTCCCACTCCTAGAAATCGAGTTCAAATGAAGCTTCCACTTCATCTCCAAGTGCCCCAAATGAGCTTGAGAAGTCATGAAGCAATTGCAAAACCTAGGCAATGAGCTGGTTACTCTCAAAAGCAGCAGCCCAAGGTTTTAGACCTTCTTATCAACCCCAAGCTCAGCCTAATAGGCAGCCATACCAACCACAAAGGCCACCTAATCCAGCTGCAAATATGAATCAAACAAGGCCTCCTGCCAATAGACCATTTCAGCCCTATAATCCAAATGCCATATCTGCCTCTAAGGCATTGGTGCCAACACAAAACAACATTGCTCAGGAGTATGATTGGTGTTTTCCATGCAATGAGCCTCATAACCAATCCATGTGCTTCAATGGTGCTTTGAATCAAGCATTAATGGTGACAACTACTGGTGTGGAGGGTGAGGGCGAGTCGAAAAACCAACAACAAGAAACATTCCAACAGCAATCAGCCCCAAATGACACCACATTGGTAAATTGGCAAGCAGAGGATTTTTGTGGCATGAACCAGTAGTTTCTCAAGGTGTTGCAGCCAACACAAGGTCAAAAGGAGGAATTTGGGTGAAGAACAGCCATTAGCCCCAACCAATCCACAACCTTCCATGGCTCCACAAATGGTTGGCAAGCAAAATCCAATTTCAAATGCACAAGGGCAGCCAAGAACAGCCCCTAGGCCAACTCAAATACCAATTGTTGCTGCCCACATGCAAGGAGTGAATGTGCAAACCAAGGGACAACAAAGAGATCCTTCATCACCATTCAGTATCATTGATCAGATGAAGAAGACAAATGTCAATATATCAATGTGGGAATCCCTATCTATCCCAGGCCAAAGAGATCTGCTGCAAGCTGCCATGAAGGACTGGCCAACTTCGAATCAGCAAGTTCAGATGCAAGACAAAGTGCTTACAAATGCTGCCCAGCCTGAGGGAAATCATGGAGGACAGCAAGGTAAAATGTTGAAGCCCCCTCCTTTCTATGTTTCATTAATCATTGGAAATCAGCTAGTGCACAATTGCATGATAGACTCCGGGGCAAGTAGCTCGGTAATGCCTAAACAAATAGGCTGATCAGCTAGGGCTCCGTTATGAAACAAAATCCAAAGGGGTAGTGCAGCTGGATGGGACAGCAGTAGCAACAGTTGGAGTGATTAGAAACTTGAGTCTTACCTTGCATGCATGTCCAAATGTTGTTGTTTTACAAGATGTATCAGTCATAGACCTTCCACCACTCTTTGCCCTATGCTTGTCAGGGGACTTCACAGCCAAGATTGGGGATATTTGTCTGCTGATTGGTCACACATGCTTTTTCGAATGAGGTATGGAACTAAGGCTACAATCAGTCGAACCTATTGCAAACTTCCATATTGAGCCTTACACTCCAAGTCGATTAATGCCAATTGCTCGGCATTTGATCAAGAAGATCACCCAAGCAACGATGAAGGCGACACTAAGGTTGGAAGCATCCCGGATCTAACTCTTGATGAATGGGCAAACAAGATACATGCATTTGATCCTTATCGAAGTGGAAGAATCGAGCTAGGGGTCTATTGCATACAAGAAAAAATCAGCCTATTCCTAGCATCACCAAGCCAAACCACAAAGATGACAATGAGGTATGGCAGCTGTTTTTGATGGATCAAGGAGTAGACAAGGTGCGGGAGGTGGAGCCATGCTTGTTTCACCTCGAGGTAAAGTACTATTCAGCTTTTAGATTTCAGTTTGCATGCTCCAATAACAACTGCTGAATATGAAGCCTTGGTGCGAGGATGCATTGGGCAATCAAAGAAAATAAAGAACTTGCAAGTCTTTGGTGACAGTGAATTGATTGTAAATCAGGTCAAGGGACAACATGCTTTGCCAAGAATGATCTACTCGGGTGCTACTGAGAACGAGGGTGTGGGACCTCATGGAAGATTTTGAGGTTTTGGCATCAAATCCATTCCTAGGAAAGAGAATCAAGTGCTTGACGAGGCTTGCGGCGGTAGGGGCAGCCTTTGACATGTGGAAAGCATTCAACAAGACAAGGTACAGCCAAACATCCACGTGATTGTGAGGCCTTGATGCCGGATAACAATGTCGTTGGCAAGTGTTTGAAAATGACCAGCAAATCATCCATTTCTTGCAAGAAGAAGCTGAGTTCTCAGCCAAGAATCAAGAAAAATTGGAACAGCAGTATGGTGACCAAGTGTACAGCTGAGAACTAACAAGCTGCCCAAGGGACTTATCACTTTGGAGTCCATTTTTAACCCCAATGATCAGTTTAGAAAGGAGAAAGCAAACATTCAGGTCAAGAGAGAGGATTCAGTATCCATCTTGGTAGAAGAGAACAAACCATTGCAAATTGGAAGGATGACAACTGAACAAGAAAGGTATGAGTTCATACAAGCTTTGTGTCAAGAGTTCCACGACGTGTTTGCTTGGAGCTATGAAGACTTGAAAGGTTTGATCCCAACTTAGCTCGGCATACCATCGAATTGGATCCAAATACTAAGCTGTCGGGAAACAAAGACCGAGTCAATCCACACATGGAGCCTCTCATGAGGAAAGAATTGGACAAGCTGATTGAGTCGAGGATCATATTCCCGATCAAGCATTCTAGTTGGGTTGCCAACTTAGTTCGATCGAGAAAGAAGAGTGGAGAGATCAGATTGTGTGTTGACTTGAGAGACTTGAATAGAGCCTCTCTCGAGGACCATTACCCACTCCCTTCCATGGAGCAAATCTTGCAGTTGTGGCTGGCTCAGAGGTTTCACTACTTGATGGCTACTCGAGGCTACAATCAGATTATGGTGAAGGAAGAGGACCGATTCAAGACAGCCTTCACAACCAAATGGGAACTTTTGCATACGGGAAAATGCCATTTGGGCTGTCCAACGCTTAGTGCTACCTTCGAAGGGCAATGGACATGGCATTCAAAGGTTTGATTAACAATGTGGTGCTGATTTACCTTGATGATATCACTGTTTTTTCCAAAAATGCAGCAGACCACCTCTCTCATTTGAGACAAGTCTTCACGAGGTGCAGGAGATTTGGAGTGTCTTTGAATCCTAAGAAGTGCATCTTTCTTGCACATGAAGGAAAGCTCCTTGGCCATATTGTCTCCAAGGAAGGATTAGCAATTGATCCGAGAGAGGTTGAAGCCATAAGAGCACTACCATTGCCAAGCCACAAGAAAGCCCTTCAGAGTTTCTTGGGAAGGATAAACTTTGTTCGGAGGTTTGTCCCAGATTTTGCAGCCCTTGTCAAGCCCATCACCAAAATGTTAAAGAAGAGCATGGCTTTCAAGTGGACAGCAGAAGGCAAGGAGAGTTTTGAAGCAATCAAAGAAGCCATCTCTCAAGCACCAACTCTCATCAACCCGGACTTCTCCAAGGATTTCATCCTCTATGCATTTGGAGGTAATGACACTATTTCTGCCATTTTGGTACAATAGAACAAGGATAATGATGAGCAGCCAATTGCCTTCTTGACCCGAGCCTAGATGACTATGAGGTGAGGTACTCTTTTATTGAGAAGCATGTACTTGCGATAATCGAAGCTTGAAGAAATTCAAGCATTTAGTCTCAAACAACAAGGTCCAATTGCTGGTCTCACATGCTGGGGTTAAGGACTTCCTCCTCAACAAGGATTTGAATGAGAAAAGGGCAGGTTGGATCACCCGTGTCATGGAGTATGACATTGAGATCAAGATCACCAAGCTGGTAAGAGGGAAAGGATTGTGTGAGCAGCTGGTTTTGGGGAAGCAAAAAGAAGTATGCAATGAAGAAGAGGCTGTTTTGACAGTCCAGGACAGCCATGAGCCAAGTGGCAATCAAGAAGAAGACAATGCTGCCCCCACTCCTTGCTGGACCCAAGGCATTATACACTTCCTAGGCACAGGCCTATGCCCTCAGAGAGATGAACAAGACCCAAAGGAGACACTTGATTGCGGGTTGTCCCGTATGCCATTGTTGATGGAGTTTTGTTCAAAAAGATGTGAATGGAGTGCTGCTGAGATGCATTAGCACAAATCAGATTCAAAGGGTGTTGGAAGAGTTTCATGGTGGACCAGCTGGTGGTCATTTTGCACCAAGAGTGACAGCTCTAAAAATCATGAAGGCTGGTTATTATTGGCCTAAAATCTTCAGTGATTGCTATGCATGGATCAAGAGGTGTAAGAATTGTGCATTCTTCACAGGAAAAGAGAGACTTGCTGCCCTTCCATTACATCCAATCTCAGTTGACCAGCCATTCATGCAATGGGGTTTGGACTTCATTGGAGTCATTAATCCCAATTCAAGCCAAGGGCACAAATGGATTTTGACAGCCACGGACTACTTCACCAAATGGACAGAAGCAGTAGCACTCAAAGAGGCAAATGAGTCTAGCATCTTAGACTTTTATGAGGGGATAACAACCAGATTTGGTGTACCTGCTACAATAATCTCTGATAATGCATTGGCATTCATTGGATCTAAGGTGATTGAGTGGGCTGTCAAGAATGGTATCTACCTAAGCACTTCATCAAACTATTACCCTCAAGGTAATGGCCAGGCCGAGTCTACAAACAAGAACTTGTTGAGGATCATTAGGAGGACTCTTGACGAGAATCAGAGGTCTTGGCATACCAAACTGAAATCAGCCTTATGGGCTGATAGGATAACTCCCAAAAGATCCACAGGTAACTCTCCATTCAAACTTGTCTATGGAAGAGAGGCAATCTTGCCCATGTCACTTGAGTTGCCAACATTGGAACTCATGAAGCAGTGGAGTTGCTAGAGTTTGAGCCCATGGAGGTGAGGTATGCGAGTTGATGGAGCTGCGAGAGATCGAAATCGGGCATCCCAAGCAATGGAAAAGGATCAAGCTTTGATCAAGAAGACCTTTGATAGGAAGGCCAAGGATAGATCTTTTCGGTTGGAGATCTAGTGTTGAAATGGGATGTGGATAGAGCAAAACCGGGAAGGCATTCAAAATTTGATGCCATTTGGAGTGGCCCATACATGGTCACGAAGTGCAAGAACAACAATGCTTTCAATTGGCCTCATTGGATGGTGAAGAACTGCAGATTCGAGTCAATGGAATCTATCTCAAGCATTATTCTAGAGGGAAATTCACTACCTTGTAAATATTAGATTAGATTTTCATTCCTCCAGTGCTTGTGCACATTGTTTTGTTGTAGGTTAGTTTTGTTTTCCCTAAGTGCTTTGGCACAACTTGCTGTCCATGGAGATGTTTTGCGATCCTTGCTTCCCATCGGGTGATATTCCATCTTCCTCCTTACACATTCTAAGTCGAGTTGGGGTTCTAAACGAGAATATTTGATGACTCCATGCCCAATGGACTACTTGAGGCAAAAGCTGGTATCTTCTACCTAGCGGGCGGTGACCCCATTGAGTCACCAAATTGTTATCAAAATTCACCCCGGGGTAAATTTGATAACATGCATCGAAATACTCAAGTCCCGGGCAAATAGATTGATTGAGGCAAAAAAATCATGTTTAGGGTCCCCTCGGATTTTTTCTAACTCTCCTGTCCAAAAGAAAAGAGCAAGTTCTAAAAAGGGTGAAAAAGTTGCAAAAAACAAGCTTGGGCCAGAAAAAATCATGAAAATTGGCTAAGTCCTAGTCCAGGCGGTCCTTGGGACAGTTGGGACGTCGGGCGTGAATCGGCCGAAAAGCCTCCAGGCGGTCCGAGCGGGAAAGGGACAGGGACATCCCAGGCCATGGGGACGCGCGGGACGCGAAAGGCGAACCGGCCGAAGGTAAAAGAAAAATTGACTAACTGTTGTGCAGAATAGGTTGGGACATCAGGCCGTGAGGACGCGAAGGACGCAAAGAAGCGCGCACCAGGATCAAGGAAGCCCATTTCGGCGGAAGAATTTGTCCCAGCATTTGGGACAGGTTGGGACATAAGGGCGCGGGGACGCGGAGAGCCGAAGGAGCGAGAGCCAATCAAATCACGCCACGTGTCTTCGGCCTCAAAGAGGGACAGGGAAGCCCAATCGGGTGGATCGGAGGAATTGTCCCAGACAGTTTGGGACATCCGGGGCAAAGGGGCGAGGGGCGTGAAAAGCGGCGGCGCCGCGGGACGAATCGAAAACGCCACGTGTCACGAGGAAAACGTCCAAAATTTCAAAGGGCAAGGTTTGAAGCGTTGGCCCGAGCCAATAAAAGAGGACACGTGTCCTAAGGAGAAGGAGTGTGGAGCTCGGGGAGGAATTAGAGAATTTGGCAAGAGTTTTGGCAAAAAACTAAAAAGTAAAGGATGACCCCGCGCCCCTGTCCTCCAATCAGATCATGCCACGTGTCCCAGTGGCGGGGCGCGGGGAAAAAGTGGAAATTTTCCAAAATTACAAAAAGTCAAAACTTTCAAGGAAAACCCATGGGTAAGGGAAGGAGAGAGAATTTCTCATCAATCAGCGCTTGACACGTGTCGTCCAGGTGGCGGAGCGCGGGAAAAAAAATTTCAAAACCCATTTTTGCTGTTTTGTGCCCTAAATCTTCAGATCGCCATATCTTTCGATCGAGCTCGGATTTGCACGTTCTTTATATCATTGGAAAGCTTATAAAATTCTACATGATTCTAGGGTCAATCTTGAATTTTGGTTTAGTCTAGAGAGAAAAGTTAAGAAACAGCTCGACACGTGTTCATGGCCAGAAATGACATTTCAGCGACCAAATTTAATGCAAAATGGGTCGCATTCTCCTCCAATTTGGTCAAAAATGATAGGGTATGGGTTTGTAAGGTCCCCATGCTGATTTAATGCATTTGAGTCAATGAGGAATGGGCTCCCATTTTTGTACGTTTTCTCTCTCTGGGCTCGACCCATGCATGTAAAAGCCAGATTTGGCTCATTTCTAAAGGGGGAACATTTTTGGCATAGCAAACTTCTTCTTTCACCTCCAGCAAGTGATTGTTGCAAGAATCAGACCTCTTCAAAGATTGTAACAGTTTTTACCTCTCTGAGGTTGTAATGCAGTGGTTTTGACATTGGAAATGATAATGCAAGCTTTGTGAATGGGTTTCAGTCCTTTGTTTGTATTATTTGCTTCATTTCAGATCCTAAATTATATCTTATCAGCTTTGTGTATGTTTTATGTTGCAATCTTTGGTTTGTGTCTATTTGCATGACAAAAATATTCACCACTCCTTTTGGTGCATCACCATCTTTAGTTAGTTTCAATTTTTGCATTTCTATCCTGTCTCCTTGCGATTTAGAGTAGGATTAGGATTTGAACTGCCAATCTCTAAGAATAGACACTGATCTCCAAAATCGGCTAAGTCCTTGATAGTCTTACCCTACATCTCCGCACGTGACACCTTCCTATTACTTCGTGCATTTTCTCTGTTCCATTCTTACGTGTGGACTATGAGTGCAAGTTCAACTAAGTGTTTTCTATGATCAACATTACCCCACACTAATCTCATTGTTGCCCTGACAATGGCGATGCTTAAAACTTATACATAGAATGGATAAACAAAGAATAAAGAATTTTGAAGAAGATATACACGGCTAAAAAAATTGTTTAGGCCTCAGGCCCCTCCATCTCATCCTGAAGCATTAACTCTAGATATTCTTCTTTGATATTTTCTTCCAAGTTCTCCCACGCTATTAGCACTACTCCTGCTTTTTCACGTGCAATAATGAACTGCAGCTCTTCCATGGAGAGTTTCCCTTGCTCATTTTGTATTACAAGCATTACACTTGACATAGAGGTTTGTACCCCTTCCAGTACATCCATGTTCTGAGCAATGAGCTTTCCTAGCTCCTCCAACCTCTCCTTATGTGGTGCCTCACCGCAGCTAGTGCCTTACACTTCTATTTTACCAGGACTAGGCATTCAGCGTGGCCTAGGGAAGCATCCTTCATCACTTTGTGGACCTCATTTTCTTCCTCCAAGGTTTTCACCATGATCAACACTTCTGGGGTTGTGCATATGGTTAGCGCATGATCGGCCTTCTTCAGTTCATTGTGGGTGGCTTACGCAATAGACATTCATAAGTAGCAATTTTCCTAGCTATTGCAGCTTGCACTTTTTCTATCTTTTCCTTGGAGTCCTTAGGTTATGAGGATACACACACCTTTTCATCTTCCAACACTAATGTTATCATTATTTTCACATAGTGCATCACAAAAGGACGTTCTTTTAGTACTTCTAGATTCTAGATTTAGGTGTACCTTTATAACATCATCTCCAATTTCTTTTTCCATACTAACAAAAGTGTCATACTTTCTTTTGATAAAGTCCCTTTCTGAACTAGGTGTGCTTATCTCCACATCCTTGGCCTTTAATCTCTCGAGTCATCACCTTGATGGTAATAGATTTATCTATGTTTCTTCTTGCTACTTCGGAGGATACTTTTACTAGAGCATTTCTCACCTACTCATCTAACATCATTATTGGTTTGATTGTCATGTGGCACATTTTAGGTGCCTTCTTCAACCACCGTGACGCGCACGATTCTTCACCGACATCAAAGTCAAGCTCATCCATGTGTGTGTGCATAGACCATGAGATTTTCTTCCTTGTGCGCAGGTCACCTTGTCCTCGTCCATGAGCACCCATGCAAATAAATCCTTCTACTTGATGGTACTCTGGAACCGAGTGTGAATGATCAGATTTGGGTCTTCTGCATACCCCATGGCATGTGCCTTGGTGTCCTCCCCTATTCGATGGGATCGGGGTCCTCTTGGAATGGCTACATCAAGGTTGGGAATACCATATGTATCCCCACCCTTGTCCTGTGTAGCCTCTAATTGACCCCCTTCTTCTCCTTCCATCTTCTCCTCCTCATGTTGAGGCTCCTCCTTAGTTGGAGATGAAGGCACCTTCTCCTCAGATTCCTCTGTTTCCTCACTCAACCTGAGTTTTCTTCATTTCTTCTCCTCTGGCTCCTTCACCTGCGGGGTTCCTCCTTGTGCCCTTGTGTGCTTAAACACCTTCTTAAATCTCTGTGTGCCCTGCTCCTCCCCGTAGCTCCTTCTCCCTGGGGAGTTGTGTGCTCCCCCTCCTGGCCAGATGGCTGCTTCCTTCTCCACACCAGGCCACCACTATCTTTGGGTTCTTCATCCTCTTCCTCCTCATCTTTCCTAGGTGCAGAAGGCCTAGGCATCGAGAATGTTCTCCATAGTATGATTTCCCTTTGGCAGCCTGGAAGCATGAATTCATTCTCCACATACTTGTTGTTCTCCATTTTAGGCTTCAATTGGAGGTATATTAGTGTGGCCCCGATATCCATGATGGCCACTGTCTCTAGCTTAATGCTTAAGATTTCCGAGATGTTATTCTTGTTGTATGCATTCCTCCCTGGATATCCATAAGTATTTCTCAGGGTGTGATACTCACAGTCTACCTTGTCTACATTAAATACCAACCTCCGTGTGTTTGTTGGTGATGAATCATGCAATTCTAGGAAGTCTTGTACGTGGAATGCATATGGTAGTTTGCACTAGGGGCTCCATGACCCATCTACCATTGGAAAGCATACGATACAGAAATGTTGGTAGACTTTAAATTATACCTATTTTCCCTAGACCGAGGGAAAATCCTTGGGTATGCGCCATTCTTCCCTAAATGCCGTGCAAAGCCTATCATACCACATCTCAGTGCGCTCCTTAACTTCCTCCGTCATTGACCCTTTGTAAAGATATTTTCTGAATCACTTAGTTGGAGACTTATGATTCATGGGGTATTCCCATATGTTCTCTTTTGGTCCATTAGGTACCCCGATCTCCATGAAGACTAAACTTAGTAAGATACAACCAAAAATTATCTTACTCCCTTCACGCACTTCCTCGACTATCCACTCTATAATGAATCTGGTGATGTTATAAGTGGTTCCCTCTAACATGCACTTGGCCACATGCAACCACATAGAATTGACTTATGACCAACACTCTTGGTCATTCAACTTTTCGTTAGATGTCTTTCTTTACTGTCTTCTTCACGGACAATTTTTCAACTTGTCAATGTCCATTCCATGCGGTCCTTTCTGATAGCCCAACGCCTTTTAAGTCTCCAAAATGGAACTTTTGTCAGCTAAGTCGGTCTTAATGTCTTCACCCATTGCCCATAATCCATGAATCTTGTGGCAATGAGGATGGGTGTCAGTCTTACCCACCATCCTGCGAAGTAGAAGAAGTCCTCATGGACTTAGCTCAATAGCCATCTGTACAAGGGTGCATACTTTCCAAAGTATGGGAGCTCATAAAGCTAGTAAACACCATTTCCCTTAAGTAGTTTTTCCTGGCATCATCATATATCGGCATGCTTGTCTTGATTACCTGTTTGTTCAAGTGGTGAGCAGTCATCTAACTTCTTCTCGTTTTCACTTTGTTTGGTGATTGTATTCACTTATCTTGCTCTGTCCTATGTGGGTATTCCATTCTTGCCCCACAATAAATTCTTTAAGTCTTTGCATTTTGGAGAAATTCCTCTCTGGGGCCATCTCCTCCTCTTCTTTTGCCACCACCTTCTTCTTTTCTTTTATCGGTCTGCTTTCTTCTTTGGTGTCATTCTCTTCTACAGGATTTTTTGGTAGGTCACCGCTATGTGTTTTGAGTGATTTTCTTCAAACCCTAACCTGATTCCTCCATGCCCTAATTTGTAATTATGAACTTGCACACCCTAACTCTATTGTATTACTTTGCTTTGTCAAACCCTTCTTCTAGGGGATCTAAGCCCTTCTAATACACAAATCTCTTCTCTCGTGCCTGGTTCACTTACTTCGCACCTTGAATCAGTTAGCTTTATGCTCTTTGCGTATAGGCTCTCTATTGAATTCTCATAGTCATAAGGGTAAAAATGAAATCGCATCCCATCCTTATATAGATTTCTACTTTTTGTTGCATTAATTACTCCTCCACCTACCAAATTATCCTCATTTATGACCCATTTTTATCATTTCCACGCGGTATATTTTCACGCCAAAGCTATAACCTTCTAGCGCACCTCTTTACCCTCTGTCAAAAGAATTCTCTTCAGCATGCACGTTCATGCCCAAGTACCTCATCACCGCATCATCTCTTGGTAACTACCATGGCTGCTTCTTCTTACCTCATGTTATACTTTCCCTTATCCATATTCATTCTTTCTTATCTTGAGAAGCAATATTTTGTCAGTTACCCTTAGCAACCTTCTTTCAACACCCACAACATGATATCTTCACAAAGATATCCCGAGAGTCACCAATAATCCACCCCACATGAAAAGGATGTGTAGTTCTCTACACATAAAAATGCTTCATATTGTAGTTAGTTTCACATGTGTAAGCATGCTTATTCACAAACAAGAGCTAAACTTGACAAAGAATAGCACGATGAAAGAAATACATTAAGGAAATCCATAAAGGAAAACCTAATGTATTTGGCATTACTACCTTATTACAAGCACCAAGAAGACTTATTTATAGTAGGGCTTTACTCCCATTAAAGTAACTTGGCAACAACCGTGTGCTTTATCAATTATTTCCAACTAGCAAGCACTGACTTATGTATATGAGTGATAACATATGGCCCCAACCAATGCACCTTGAGCTTTCTTGGATGGTGCAAAAACTTGGAGTCATATAGAAGTACCAGTTGTCCCACCACAAGTTTCTCATCCCTGATGTGTCGATCATGCCATGCCTTTTGTCACGCTTTATCCTATTTCTAACTCTAGCGTGCAATGGCACGGTGCTCATCTAGGTAAACCATCTTTGCAATTCATTCTTCCAAGGCCATCTCATCGCTAGACCTCCAACGCATGCAATGCGCAAGGATGGTAACATAAATTCTAGATGCATAACAGATTCCGTGCCAAATACCAATTGAAAAGGTGTGGCTTTGTTCAATATTTTGTATGTTGTTCTATAATCCCAAAGAACAACTAATACTTTATCATTTGAATCTTTCTTCCTTCATCAAAAATATTGGTCAATGTGTGGCTCAAGATCTTGTTAAAGGCCTCATGAGTAGTCCCATTTTCCCGAGGGTGATAGGGTGTATTTTTATGGTGGGCAACCATAAAATTGTCTAAAAGAATTCGTATTGTCTCATTTAAAAAATGTGTGCCCCTATCACTTGTTAAACTTAAAGGACAACCATACCTTGTAAGGAAATTTCCCATAAGAACCTTATCTATGTAGCCACTATACAATCCTTTGTAGGTATTGCTTCTTCCCATTGGGTAAGATAATTTTTACAAGTGATGATATAGTGTGATCAATTCCTTCCCATTCCTGGGGAGATAGGCCCAACAAAGTCAATCACCCATTTCTCAATGGGTTCACTTATTATGGGCCATAGGGCATCTCATCCCGTTGTCACAGTCGGTCGACCGAGACTTTGACAATGGTCACACATCTTGCAATACTCTTTACAATCCTTGTACAATGTTTCCCAACACAACCAGTAAGTAGGATCTTGTGTGTTGTTGCATCACCTACATAATGGCCACCTAATACCACCATATGCTTCTACCATTATGTCCTTTCATTCATGCTCCAAGACACAATGACGTAACACCTCATATCTTCCTAGCTTGTACAAATCACCACTGATTAACATGAAAGGTGCCACGCGAATAGCAAGTTGCTTCTTCTCTAAAGATTTCATGCCTTTGGGCACCATACTAGTTCTTGAAAAGACAACAATGTCCTCTAATTCGATGGCACACATTATAACCTATATAACTATGCATCGTGGCATGGTCTCTTCTATTGTTTGTGCTTCTTCCCCGATTGAATTCTAGAAATGTGATCTGGTTCGGAATTGCTTTTACCTAGTTTTACCACAACCGTAAATTCAAACTCTTGAAATAAGAGTACCCACCGGCATATGCGCCCCTATAAAACGGGCTTGTTCACCAAATATTTTAATGTCATGTGATCTGTATAAAACAAAAATGGTGTAGACAAAAATACGACAAAATTTGTGCAAGGCATAGATAATGGACAAGGCCTCGCACTCTATAGTGGTATAATTCTATTTTGCGAAAATCAACTTCCTACTAGGGAAGCAAATGGGATGATCAATGATACATTTTCTTGGTTGAGCTAAGACAACACCAATGGCTATACCAAAAGTGTCTACATGAACACAAAAAGCTTTATCCCATGAAGGAAAACATAGGATAGGCATGGTAGTAAGCTTTTACTTCAATATCTCAAAAGTGCGCTCTTGTGACTCCCCCATAGAATGTACCTTTTCCTTGGAGTAATTCTTCCAAGGTGTGACAAATTTTGCATACGCTTTTATAAACTTCCTGGTAATACCTGTATGACCTAAAATTTGTGCACCTTATGCTAATCGTGGCTGCGCTATTAAGCCAATGATGATGAAAACTTTAGCTGGATCAACCAACAACCCTTCCTTATAGATGATATGTCCTAAAAGTGTTCCAAATGGAGTAGCAAAGATGCACTTCTTAATATTTAATGAGATACTCAACTATGCTCGACATCTTTCAAACATTAAACACAGATTGTCACAATGATCCTTAATTAGCCCATAAAGTCCAATCATCAAGAGAGACCTATAGAAAGTTATGAATAAAATAATTGAAGGCTTGTACCACTATCCTAGAAAATACAAAGGGTGAATTCTTCAATCCAAAGGGCATCACGGTATATAGCAAAGCTTCCCCATTCAAGTAGTGAAGGTTGTCTTCTCTTGATCTTACGGGAAATCCTAACCTAATGATACCACGAAAACCCATCTCAGTAAATGAATATATTTCATGCCTAGCCACTCCTTCTAATATTTCCTCCGTGAATGGCGTAGGAAATGGATCTATAACACATGTTGCATTCAACTCCCTATAATCAACACAAATTTGAATCCTACCATCTTTTTGATACTTATCACAATAGGAATGACCCATTCTCGATTCATCTAGTGGTCGAATGATCCCATATTTTAGTAGCTTGTCAATCTCCTCTTTTAATTTCTCACACAAATTGGGATTCATCCGATATGGCCGCTTCCTAACAGGGTGCACACCTTCCTTGAGCTTTATCATCATTTCTCCGAGTGATATATGCACGCCTTTAAGTTCATGGTATCCTGTTGGGAATAAGTCCTCATAATCGTGAAGTAACTCGTTGATCTTTGCTACTTGATTCTAACTATGTTGGTCGTCAAATAGGACTTTTTAGAGAGCAACAGACAGGGGACGAAAAGTCCCTCCTCTTTAATGGGAGAGGTTCCCTTATTCTGAAACGAACTTATTTACAAATATACAGAACATTATTTTATGGTTAAACTTGGATATTACGAAAGTGCTTTCACGGGATCATCACTACTGCAAGGTACGAGGAAAAAGAATAAGAAGATGAGCAGAACAGCAACATTCAGAATTATAGATAGCAGAATAATTCTTCGTGTATGCGAAGCTTCAAAAGATTTAAGACAAGATCATTTGAATGAGATTAAATTTAAAGACACAAAGTTCCATAAATAACCTTCTTCGGATTTATTAGTCAAGGACACAAAGTTCCTTCTTGGTTGTACAAGATCGCTGTATTTGCAAAACTGGACAGTATGCAATCAGAGAGACCAAACGAGTTAAGAACAAAATGATCTTCACAATATTAAAGGAAAACACAGAGACAACAAGAATCAGATAGACAAAGAACGGAAAGCCCTTTTTGTATTGATTTCTTTTAAGATCTATTTACACTTTCAGCAAATATCCAAGTTCTTCCTCCTCCTTCAAAATGGCGTGGAAAGGCCATTATATAGCTTACAAGTCGGTTACTCTTCGTAACCGTTTCTTTTAACTAAGAATAGTTAAGTACCGCCAATTGCAATACCTTAACTAATTACAAAGAATACGAAAAGAAAGGAAAGAAGAGGAAAGGAAGGAGAAGGAGACAGGTGGCCGGCTACTGGGAGGGACCCACTGTCTTCAGAATCCGCTGCCTGAACTTCTTCAATGACTCAGCTATATCTACTTACGAGGGACTGATGTGTTAGTTCTGGCGAGTCCAAAATCCCAGGCATTTCTCCATCTCTTTATCAAACTCGACGTGAGTATGATAGTCTTTGTTTACTTCTTCATGGCGGATTGAAGGAACAAATTTCCTTTATCTTGTCCTTAGAGATGGAGTCTTTCTTGAAAAGATTATCTTTGAAAAGCTCGAAGCGAGCTTTGATTTCTTACAAGGACAAGGGAACGCGGAGTTTTCATCCACGAAGATGACAATGCATATCTTTGAAAGCAGATGCTTTAGCGTCTTGAAAGCTTCTCCCTTTTGCCATCTATTCTTCATTTCTCCTCTGACTTCTTCCAGGACTCGATTTTCCACTCTACTGTTTAGACCCAGATTTTGATAGATTATCTTTGGCATCATCGAAAATCTTATTTTCCAAAGTAAGATGTTCTCATCACATCTGCCCCATGAGGCGAAGGTCTACAATGCTGGCCCCTTTGAGAGTTTAAGCTCCTTATCCATAACCTCAATGGTAGAGGATAGCTTCTGTTGCAAATTGTCTACCTTTCCATGTAGCTTAAAAGCTTCGTCGATGAAGTTTAGCCCGGCAACAAGCATGTCATCCACCATGGCTTCGATAGCTCTACCATAGACAGAATACTTGTGCATATCTTTTATACTTTGCACTTCATCTTGGCTTAGTATTACAGGAGGAGGTAGAGCAGTCAAAGGGGTGGGATCCAAAACTTTGTCCTTAGATAGAAGAGACTTGATGAAACCTGTAAGAACTCGGGCTTGCTCTTCCAGCTGTTCGATAGTTTGCTGTCCCTTTTCCACTCTCCCAATAACTCTTGTGACTGTTTCCTGGAGGTTATGGATCTCGCCTTCGAGGGTAGATTCTCCCATTGGGATTCTCGGTAGCTCAGTCGAGATACTTGCAAGTCCTGTTACGATTTGTCCATTGCAGGCTTGGCAATCTCCGTGAATTGCTTGACCTCGAGTACCGTATACTATTCAGAGGTGGTTCTTGCTTTCTTGGCACGGGAAGGCGTGGTACCCAACATGGCTGCAACAAAGACATCAAAATTTGGTCCCAGTTTTGGGAGGATGGTTTTCTCTTCCTTTTGTCAACCAAGGGTTGCACCCATGCAAAAGAGGAAGAAGAATCTGCGTAGGAGAAGCAAGGGGACCAAGAGACGGGAGCTCATGACACTCGGGGGAGTCATATGCAGCCGTTGACTCAGTGGGATGTGGAAGGACCACTTTGGAGACAATGGCGATAGAAGAATCAATACGCACACGGAAGTTCGGTGCTCGGACCTCCTTGTCTTTATCTGTTGGGTCCTCGGGAACATTTGTAGGAGTGGGCCTCTCACTTTCTTCACTTTCACCGAGGATGATGATGTTCTCAGGTCCGATAGGCAATTGCACTGTTTCTCCCGAAGATCTCTTTCCACGGTTCCTTCTTTACTTCCTTGAGCTTCTTCTTATATACACGAGTGGATGGAGAAGGAGTAGATTCCAAGAGTCCCCAGCTCGTTGAGGCGGGAGGGTTTTCTTTGGTGTTTCGGACCTTGGGCCCCGGTGCTTCTCTTATTGGTGTCGATTCATCCTTGGAGGAGGATTCTCAGAGTGCCTCCTGAATTCTCGAACCTTCTTATTGAACCAAACCTTAGTCCCGACTAAAGGCCGGAGCAAGGATTTCAGCCAAATCATCCCTCTCTTTTACATTCCAATCCGGTCCTCCGGAGGGTGTGATCACATTTTCATACTCATATGAGTATAGCTCAAATTATCATCTTCGAGGCCTTCGGGGAACTTGATACAGACCAGTTCTTGAATCAATCAGTATAGGAGAACTCCGCCATAATGCCTTCTTTCTCGCCTCAAAGTCGTTTGCACGATCGGCCAAAAGAGTCTTCCGCATCTACCACATGGTGATAGGCTATCTTGATATTACATTCAATAAACTTCTTCAAGTCAAAGCGGTTCTTGGCTTGAAGAAATGAAGCATTGATGATAGGGACGAAAGTTCTTTCTATATTACGGGCATCCAGGGCTGTTTTACATGTGTAATTTCCCGAGAGATGGGAAAGTGCAAGCCGAAATCTTCTTGTCTCTGCAAGTTACTGCGGCTTGTCCGATTGCACATATTTCGATCAAGGCCATCTTGTCATTGCGGAACATGGGAAGCCGCAGAGGAGTACTCTCATAACCAGCAAGCACGATGTATGAGAACTTCCTGAATTGGATGAAGTAGGCCCCATACTAGTGATATCAAGTTCATGGCTTCATCGAAAACCTCTGGCGGTGTCACCCTCGAGCAATCGGACCACGTGCCACATAGTGAAAGCATCATTAACCCTTACGAAATTGCGGTTGCTTTGGTATCCAAGGTAAACTGCGGGCAATAGGCATACACTGGGTTGCCTTTGTGGGCGTCTATATATGAGAATCCAAACCATTGCCTTGATGCTGCTAGAGTATACATCAGATATGAAGTCATGAAAAACTTCTTTGTTTGCAGCACGTTGGATAGCTGCTCCGTCAGATTCATGCTGATGATCTCAGCCCAGTTGATATTTTGTGTACCCTCGCACACCATACTGATGAGCGGGCACATCCAGAAATGGAACTCGCTGGTGGAAGGCAAACCCATGACCCGAGCCAGCAGTATTATGAAATCTGACAGTTCTTCGTTGAAGTCTGCTCGGATGAGGGTTTTGGTCAGGGCGGAAGCTCCCTTCTTAGGGTTTTTAGCCGGGACTTCACCACTCGTGCTCAGAGTACTTATCCTTTGTCTTGATCGAACATGGCTTGCGCTTGGGCTTGGGAAACAACTATGGCATTGTCCAGTTCCGGGATCCTCAGAGTGGCAGCAATGGCGGCAGCGTCTAGCCTGGCGATGAGCTCCCCATGTACGTTTGTCAATTCACTTGAGGCGGGGTCGAAGTGAGCTCCGCATGCAAGCACTGTATCAGCACACTGTACTGAAATTGGGAATCCTCCAGCGTACGCCAAACCACTGTCATGAATTGTCTGAGCCATCGGTGAGGGATTTGCATCTTCCATCCTTGCCCAAAAATCGCTGAAATCGAGATGTCGGGCCTCGCTATCTCCAATGTTGCTTACAGCAGACTCGAGTGGAGAAATCTGTTTTGTCCTTGAAATTTGATCTTCATGTCGATAGTTCGGAGGGAACAAGGTTCTGCAAACTAGACTTGGAATGGAATTACAGAAGCAGAGGAACGTGCGCAAGTTTGTAAGCGGCAAGGGTTTGAGCAAAGGATAACAAGGAAGATGTGAGAAAATGCAAAGGGGAAATGTTCATTATATAGCCGTTTGGGGAGCGGAGTGAATTCAATGCGCATTTAATTACGCAACCACCAATTTGAAAAGCGTCTAAGTATGGATGACACTAGGCACGCTTGGGACATGTGAGACGCGAATGCGCGAAACACGCGGCTCGGGCGAAATGGAGAGAGAATGCACAAAAAGCTTTTGGAACAATTGGGACGAAAATGCGCGAGGTACGCGGTTCGGACATTTCGACCGAAATTGGAACAGCGGGCCCGTTTGGACTTGGGACTTTTGGGGAAAGAAAGTTCGTCATGCAGCGGTTTGACAGCTCGGCCGAAAATGAAGCGGGCACATTTTTTTCAGAGTTTGGGACAAAGAATTTTGAACGCGACTAGGAAGCTTCGCCTAGAAAAGAGAAAGCTCGTACTTTTGACTTTGGGATATTTGGGACAAAAAGGTGTGAAGTACGTGGTTTGGCTGGTTCGGCCGAAATTGGAATGACTTGCACAAAAGTTTCGGGACACTTGGAACAAAAACTTCCGACGGGCCCGAAGATAGGACAATTTCGGGGATTTCGGCCGATCGGGGAACAACTTGCACTTTGGAACTTGGGACAGTCGGGACAAAAATGTCCGACAGGCCCGAAATACATGCGAGAAAGGCCCAATACTTGGATTTCTTCAATTTTATGACTTAGGTACCTCAGAGAAAAGCACTTAGACTCAAAATTCTCAAAATTTGCTCTCTTGTTAGAGAGGGAATTTTGAGCAGACAACAATGGCTCCTTCAGGGGATGACTTGACATAAATTCACTGAATGAAACAAGGCAAGAACTTAGACAAACTTGGTGTAGCAGACCAGTGCCTTATCCATTGGGCAAAAGGAGTCAAGGACAAACCAATACAAGGGCAACACACACAACAACAGAAGGGAAACACACCAAAAGCAGAAAAGTAGAAACACTGTACATAATATACAAAGGAACTCCCTAGTCACCTAGGACTTGAACAACTTCAAATCTGCCCACTATAAGGAAGTGGGAGGGAGAACCATCCATGTAATCAAGATAGAAAGAGTTCTTACCAGCAAAGTGTCTTATCTTGAAAGGTCCAAGCCACAGAGAATCAAATTTTCCATGGCTACCACGAGGTTCATGTCTTTTGTCCCACAACAGCACGGTATCACCAACTTGGAACTCTCTGCTCCTAGCTTTCTTATCAAACAGAATCTTCACCTTCGCTGGTGGGCGATATTGCATCAAAGCCTGAACCTCCAATCTATCCTCGTTCGGTTGTGTGTAGGTACATGATCCTTTTGTCCAGAGCATCACCGAAACTAGTGTCTTGATGGCCTTCATCGATGTGCAAGGTGGTAGTTCCACCGTCACCCTTTGGCATTGAGCCTCTACTCCATACACTACTTGAAAGGGGACATTCCAATGGCTCTTTTAGGTGTGATCACATCGCCCAAAGAGCATCATAAAGCTTCTTATGCGGTTTAGCCGAGATTCGTTGACCACTTCCTTATGATAGTCACCCAGATTCTTGTTGGTAGATTCTGCTTGTCCATTTCCACAGGGATAATAATCGAAGAATGAGCCAGAGAGATGCCATACCCATAAGCAGAAATCCATTATCTCGAGTTGAGGAGAAGTTTGAGGCATTATACTATTCTGATCTTGTTAGGTACACCATACCTAACCAAGATGTTCTCTTTGATGAAGTTGCATACTACTTGGAAGTGGTGCTCTTGGACCGGAATAGCTTCCACCCATTTGGTGAAGTAGTCGATGCGATTAGCACATGAGTGTGTCCAGCGCTAGAAACAGGGTTGAGTGCACCAACGAAGTCCAGACCCCATTGTTGAAATGGTTCCTCAATCACAACTGGCTTGAGAGGCAAAGCAGCCAATTTAGGTCTTCCCACGAAAGTCTGACAGGCCTCACATTTATCCACCCACTTGGATGCATCTTTGAACAAGGAAGGCGAGTAATACCCTCCACGGAGTATCTTATGAGCTGTGACTGTAGATGAATAGTGCCCTCCACATGCCTGATCATGAAAAGCCGAGAGAAACTTCCTCTCATTTGTTCCTTGTCTACACACTTAAGAAATCTCCCATCCAAAACCACGCTGAACAAGGCATTTTCCCCACAATACATATTGTGCTGATCTCAATTTAATCCTCTTTTCTTTAGCAGTTAAATGAGAGGGGTATTCCCATAGGTGAGAAAATGGGCAATGTCATATACCATTCATCAACCGAACTCAGAATGAGCAGAGGAAGGTCAGCTTTCTTCTCCAATAACTCATGTTGGGCTCCTTCAGCAATGAGCTCGCAAAGACCTTTTCCCCGAACCAGCTTGGTTGGCTTGATATCAAGGTCATACTCCTGGACCTTAGCCACCCAGTTTCCCCTCTTGGATCCAAATTCTTGTTGCGTGAGAATTGACTTTACAGTCGTATCTGGGACCAGCACCGTAGAGTGAGAGTTGAGGATATAGAAACGGAACTGCTTGACAGCTTTGACTACTGCAAAGGCATGCTTCTCCATCATGGTGTACTTTAGCTCATGGTTCTTCAGGATATAGCTCATGAAGGCAATTGGTAGCTCATTTTTATCGTAGAATCTTCTCTTGGTTAAGATAAGCGGCCCAGTACTTATCTCAGGAAGTAGCAATAGATAATGAAATCCTTGCTGAAATCAGGGCAGGCCAAAACTGGAGTTTTAGCAATAGCTTTCTTGATACCCTCAAAGGATTCCTTTCCTTCAGAAGACCAACCAAATGCTTGCTTTCCTTTCATCATCTGAGAAATATTCAAAGTTAATTCAGCAAAATCGGGGATGAATCTTCTTAAAAATTGATCTTACCGAAAAAGGAATGCACGCCCTTTTTTACTAGTAGGGAGAGGAATCTGTTGGATGGCTTGAACTCGTTCAGGATCAATCTTGATGCCATCCTTTGAGACAATGTGTCCTAATAGCTTTCCCTCTGTAACACAGAAGACATATTTTTTAGGATTCAGGGAGATTCCATGCTCTCTACATCTCTGCAGAACTGTTTCCAGGTGATCGAAATGATCTGCTCTTGTCTTTGAAAACACTGTCAGGTCATCAAGGTATATGACAATACATTTCCCTTTCAAGCTCCCAAAAGCCAGATCCATAGCTCTCTGGAAAGTGGCACCGGCATTAATCAGCCCAAAAGGCATTCTCTTGTAGGCGAAGGTACCCCAAGGAGTTGTGAAGGCTGTCTTATGTTGATCACAGAAAGTATCAACCTCTACGGTTGTATCGGAAAAACCATCAAGCATAGATAACATCTCGTGAGCTCTTACGCTTGTAAAATCTGATCCATCATAGTGGCAGAGGGTAGTTATCTTTCGAGAGGCCTGATTCGAGGTTCCCAAATCAACACAGATGCGGATCTCACCATTCTTCTTAAACTGCAGTACAATGTTTGCAATCCCAGTCGAATGGTGAATGGGAAAGATGATTTTAGCCTTGGCGGTTTGAATCTCTGAAATATGGTGTCGGCTATCTTTGGGTTATCTTGCCTTTTGCTTACCTTGAAAGGCTTGATTCTCGGCTTGAGAGGGATAGAGTGCTGCATTTTCTTTTGGCCAGAAGGCTTTTAGATCTTCATAAGAATAAGCAAGCACATCCTTATATTTCCTTAGAAGGTCAATTGCTCTTCTCCTTTCATCGATGTGCAACACTTCACACGATATTTACCGACTTCGGGCCATCGAGAACTCCCGATATCAATCTTATCATACTCGGCTGATTCTTTGAGGTCCAGTCAGAAGCTTTAGATCTCACGTCTGTCATGTTTATCAAACAACTCCTCCAAAACTCACTAAACCTTTGGGAATCTTATTTCCTTTGAGCTTAATGCACCCTTAACTTGTCGATTTCTTCTCCTTGGGTAGCGGCAGTGGAAGACACGCTCTCCACGAGGCGAGTTGTCACTTCCTTGAAATACGATTGTTCAAAAATTGCCCTTGAGCT